>VYZP01002566.1:3025-33129 GCA_013400635.1 Hypocryptadius cinnamomeus | reverse complement strand
ACCTAAAAAAAATAGAAGAAATGGAAGAAGGGAGGCAGGATTATGACTTCAGTAATCACAGGATCTGTGAACTTCTTTATGGTTACAAGTTGAAATTGCTCATTCATTACCGAGGAGTGAAGAAATAAAATACAGAGTGAGCATTTTGATGCCAGGGAAGGAGAAAGAGAGAGGGTGATCACTATTTCATTCCCTGTATTTTCCTCTGACAGGAATATTAATATCATTAGAGATAATTGAATAAGTTGACTATTGACAATTGAATTGGATAGTCTGGTGGAGGTGCAGAAGCAGGAGGTAGATATGTAAAATCTATCCAGACACAAAAAGCTAAGCACTGCTCTGGAAGGAGGGCACTCTGCCTTGGAATAGGGACTGAACAGCCTCACAAGGGCATGCAGCTGGGGTGCTTGTTGCTGTTTTGTTCCCGGAAAACGAGAACTGCCAGCAATCCTCTGGCATCTGAATAGACTCGTGTCAGACAAACTGTATCTGGACTTGATGGGAAACCAAGCTGGAATACCAAGCAGCCCTTCGATCTGCTGGCAGAGAGGGGGACTGGCTCAGTAAGTAATCTTGCCTTGCAGTTGCAAAGGTACTCCATAAAGGAGTGAGCCCTCTCGCTGCACAGCCCTGCAAGACACGCCTGCCTGGGCTGTCTCTGTCCTCATTCCTTCAAACCAGTTCCAACAATAACAGCAACTCCTGCGTGCAACTGCCTCATTAGAGAGATGTATTTTTCCTTTTTCCACTGAGAGATGAAGCTTCCGAATCCTTGTGATGTGAGCAGGTGAGGATGTCTGCTGACAAGTCCAAATGATATTTTCAGGTAAGTGCTTACCTTGAACGAGCAGCTAGAGTCAGGCTCTTTCTTTTTGTTACCCTCCTCTCAGTGATTACTGTTGCCCTGATTGTCAGTAAGCCTTTTCACAAGCTGGAACAGCTCCAATATTTGTATGTATTTAGCTGAGTAGGGATCTAAATAATTTCTAAAGCACCTATCCCTGTAGTATCTGTGAGTCTCTAGTGCAGTGTGAGAACGAATTGGGAACTGCTTGCTGTGTGACTACACGACACTGTTCTTTTTGTATCACCTATTGTTTAACTCTCTGGAGGGCCAGAAATTAATTTTGATTCACAGGCTCGCTCTCTCAAAGTCTGTGGTGTAAGTGCATTTTAAAGCAGTAATAGTGGTCTGCAATGGTTTTGTATCTTTAAAGGGCCGTGACTTCTTGTCACATGAAAACCGTAACTGCTGTTACTGTTGTTGCACAGGGAGTGTCAGCAAGAGCTGCTTAATTTGTGTTTGTACATGTGATTTTCAGAGCTTCTGCTGATGCTGTTTAATGTTACTGTAAATAGAGCTGTTACTCTGTGTGTCTCATTCCCTGCATTTTACCAAATGCTTGTGTGCTGAATTTCAGGTTGATCGCTCTTCTAATACCAGGGAAAACAGACAATAACTTGTAAGTTAATATCTGGGATTTCTGGCATGACAGATAGACTTTCAGAGAAGAGAAATTTTCTATGCAGAGTAACCTACTTTTTTTGCCCTCAGTTCTGCAGCCAATCACGGAGATTAAATTTGCTTAACTCTTTGTTTGTACAAAGGCTGCTTTATTGTGAGTGAAAATTGTATTGCTTAGACAGACCACAAAGAAATGACCATAACGGAAGTAATAATACACACTTTGTACACAGTTTCCACCTATTAAAGATTCATTTTGCTCCCTGTAACATTTTAGGTTTGTTGAGGGACACTTGAGAAGTTATTAATGTTGAGAAGAAAGCTTTTGTTGCAAAAAAGCTTTTGTTGTTGTTGTTGTTTGAAGAGGTTTTGCACAATCTTCTCTCGCTATTACTAAGACGGGAGCACGGAGAGCTTCATCATCCCTCACTGTGGCCATGTGCACCCAAGCCCTGGGTCTGTAGATAATGGGTCCTTTGTAGGACAGCTCCTGTTGCTTTCCTTGCCCACGGCAGTCTGAAATAATGAGTCCAGCAGTAGGTCTCTGCACAAAAGGCTCTTCCTGACTTCCTAGAGCAAAAATGTTTGCCAAGTACTGCTCAGGCTGGCTCTGTTTGTCTTGCTGCAAGGTCCGAGGTAGCAGAGGCCAGAAGGGGTCAAACACCAGACTGAGCTCGTTGTGCATTTTCATTTGCTGTAGAAAATGTAAATGTGCAGCTCAAAAGTTTCCACTGTATCTCTGGCAATTAGGACTTGATCCAAAGCTCGCTAAAGTCATTGGGAACCTTTCCACGGGCTTTAGAACGGGAGTTACATAAGTTTGTGTTGTTTAAAGGGGGTGCCCCAGGGAGGCTGAACGCATGAGCTGACTCGACAGCCACATGCCCGCTCTGCCATGTCATGCAAAAAGGCTGTTCTCGAAGTGCCCATGAAGTGTCCCGTGCAGCACCAGGCAGTATTAACTCCTGAGTGAAAAAAACTTCTGATGCTGTCCTGTGCCAGGACACTGGCTCCTCGTGGAGCCTCCCAAAGTCCAGAGATAAAACAAAGAGCATGAGCTGCTGAGGCTTGAATTGCTTATTTTTTCTGTTAAGGAGGGGCACAGTTCTGTCGCTTGTGTGCAAATAAAAGGGTCACAAGGAAGTTTCCAAGTGGTAGAACCCTGAGGATTTCATAGTCTAGGGAATCCAAGTACTCCTAACCCCAGACTTTTCTGAGACTCATTGAAGATGTAAACCATAGTCTTTTTTAAAACATTGCTGTAAAGGAACTACTTCATTTCCTTCACATACACGACTATACACAGCATTTCCAGGCTCCTCATGTGAGTGTACAGTGGAAATAAGCACTGCAGGGAGATCCTGTTGAGATTTGAACCATTGCACCATGTTGTCAGGAAGAAGTTTTTATGGCTAAATGCACATCCACACCCTCTGTGTACATTCTGCTGTCACTCTGCTGTGTTTCATCCTTGACTTAATTCATTTTGTACCTAATATGCCCCTCCTGGTGCACTGTGCACTATGCAAGACCACAGTTCACACCACAGAGATGTCAGGTCAATCAGCCCTCTTATTAGGGTTGAATGGATTTAATGTAGCCATAAAATTAGGTTCCAAAAGCATGAATTTGACACATAGCATTTAAAACACAAACCAGTTTGATCTGTTCTGACCCTGAGCTCCTGTACCTTAGAAATGACCCCTTATGAAAAACCTTAATGGTGTGAGCTGACCTTTGAAAATATTATTATTTGCTATAATGTGATTGCATCAGTCTGTATTACTGTTGTGCCAGCAGATTGTAAGGACTGCCAGTCCTTACTCCAAAGGGCTCATGCTCTACGTAAAATCAGCTCTAAGAGCCTTAGGCAGCCAAAAATGAACAAAGACTGCAGGACTGCACTTTGAACTAAACAAGAATATTTGCTATCTCACCTGGAATATCAAAGTTTGGCAAGGAGAACTTGATAGCAACCAGAAGGCTTCCTTTCAGTGGTAGTAGAATTGAAGGTAAGCTGAGGCACCAGGGGACAACTGGCATTGTACCCACCATGGTCCTTCACTTAGTACAGTGCATTTGTGAAGCACAGAGGGAAGAAAAGGAAAGAACGTCACAGGTGCTGGATAAGTCCATTTCTGGGACAAATGCTTCCTGTGCCTCAGTACAGAAATTTAGAATATAATTTTCCCAGGTTTAAGCCAAAGTTGCCGATAAGGGCAGTCCAGTATCATGGAATTCAGTAAGAGCCTATCTTTGTAAGACTTTGCCTATCCTCAACGATAGAAAAGTAAGTAAGAGCTCTGGGCAACCAAGTCACTGCAAATCCAGACAGAGCATGCTTGGGTGATGATGCAGAGCATCTAAAAATACCAATTCCAGCTTTACTTTTGCTTTCCAGCAAATTAATTCTACTTAAAAGGGCCAACAAAACCCACTGTGAAGTCCTTATCATCAGCTGTTCCTCTCTAAATATACAGCACTGGCTTTTTTTACAATTATCTGCTAAGCTGAGTATTTTTCCAGTAGTTAGGGGCACAGATTAGCTCTGGTGATTCCTGAAGGAATTAGTGTGGACCATCCAACCAGCAAAAAAATGTCCTAAAAAGCTGTAACTTATAGGGCCACAGTGGCTCTGCAGAGACTTTTAAAGCAAGAGTGGCAGATGAACAAAACCTGACTGCAACAACCTGGGATGGCCGAATGTCATGGGAGTTATTGTTTATCGTCAGATAAATTACTTCTGATGTAGTATTTCCTATAAATATTTATTCTTACTTTACAAGCCACCTAAAGGTATGAGCTAAATGTATCTGGTTTCCCATGCCTGATGTGCAGTGACCTGCTACCACAGCAGACTGTCCCAGAGAGACTATAAATGTTTATAGGGGCAAGCCTCAGATTTATCAGTATTCCAAGAAGTGGAGATGGATATTAGGAGGGTTTTCAGCAAAAGATCAGGTTCTCTAACCCCAGGGTACGATATGCAGAAAAGCTGACAACTTCTTTATTCCCTCAGGAGTATCCTGGAGAAAAACATTGATCCAACAGTGATGGGTTTTTTGTGTGTGAGGTGTGAGAGAGGGTAGTTACACAAAGAACATCCAAAAATTCTAACAGGCATTACAATCATTATAATCTAGTATCTCATAATATCTGCCAACACACTTTATCTTGTGTGCTCAGAACAGCAGGCCCAAAGTTTCCTGGACATTATCTCCACACACCAAATACAAAATAAATCGTCATCATTTCCTCTTTGAATTTGTTCTGTGGCAGCAACTTGTCTTGGCATGAAATATTAGCCATATGGACACTAGAATATCTGCTTTGACCTTGACCTCAGAATAAGCACTGCCAAATATGTGAGGATAACTCCTACCTTTTATTTCCAAGAGTGATGCTCCATGGGTACAGCCCAATCTGCTCTCCTGGTTGCATCTCAGTGTAGAGAATCCATGGGTTTTAATTTGAATAGGTGTTCTGCTAGGAGCATATTGTCTGTGGCTGGCTAGGAACTGGGAAGCTGTATCCCAGATGACAGTTTATTTGGCAGAGATATTTATTCCAGAAATTTAAAAAAAAAGACAGCTAATTTTAGCATCAGGCAGAGGAAAGTGCATTACTTGTATTTGGCTCTCACCATGTTATTTAGTCAGTGTTTTCCTCTTCTGGATACTCTTCCAAGTGACAGGAGGCTGCTGGGGGCAAGATGAGCTGAATTTTTTTGGTTTCAGAGCTCTGCACTTCTCTGGTTCGGAAATGATGGGTAATGATCACAGTAGAACATTTAGCTGGGTGAGAGGAACAGATACTGCTCCTTGGGTGAGTTTTTGCTACATGTATTGCAATGATCATGCATGGATGTGAACGATACTCAGGATTCAGAATAAACTCATTTCATCGCATTTGCATTTGCCAAACATGAAACAGAATCAAGTCCAGCAGACACCTAATCAGAGATCTTCTTTTATTTTCCCAAGTCCCTGTCTTCCTTTGGCCCATAACAGACATTCCCAAGGGTGTAGAACTAAATGGCATAACAACACTCGTGGAGAAAGCTGGCCAACTAGGAAGGGTAGAGCAGGGGGCAGGAGGGCACTCCACAGTCCTGGCTGGAAGTTGATCGTCACCCAGTTTGGAGTCCTGCAGTTTTGACGAACTCATCTCCCTGATTTGTTAAGACCACGACAACATTTTTCACCTCGACACTGCTGGTTGAAATTCACAGTGGCACAGTGCTAATGGTGCCATCTGATGATGCTCAGTGGACTGTGCAAAATGGATTTATTCCATGTGCTTCCTGGTAGGCAGAGATCCACATTACACTCGACAGCTTCAACATATGGAAATGGTGACATGTGATTGATGTGGTTCCTGCAGGTCACGCTAACTCACGGCATATTAGCCCTGCATCCCGGGGAGGCTTATGCTACTGCAGCTGCCCACTTCCGTTATCTGAACTAGGCATAAATGAAAGAATTGATGTTCCCAGCGGTGTGGATCTGGCCCCTCATGAAATTATGTGCAGTTCTGAGGGAGGTGGGAGGCAAAATTCACACAATTCAACCCCACAGCACAGGTGAGCACAGAACAGGTTACAGCCAAACTTTGGTTATGAGTGCGAAGGGCATTTGTGTTAGATCACAATAATCACAGTGTTTTTAAAATGGCTAGGATAGCTGTGTTTTCTTGTTAATTTTTGACATTTGGAGTGACTAGGTATTCCAAAGTCGCTAAGTAAAGCACAGCATGTATAACCCACGTAGCCCTCTCATCAGACATCTCTTCTTGACCTAATTTTCAGCAAGGCCTTAGCAGCTGCTCTTTCAAAAAACAGATTGCTTAATGGCAGCCAAGACTGGAGGCAGCCAAATTTAGGATTTTGCGGCCAAAGGAGTGAGCAGACTAAGGTTTCCCATAATGATATGGACATTCATCTGGACACCTCCTGGCCGTGATGAAAATGAGGATGTCTGTTGTTTCTGCTCCTGAAATGTAGGATGCTTTTTAGCTTCTCCAGGGAAATCACCTGCCTATGGCGTTTTAAAGCTTCACATGAGTCGATACTGCAAGGTCCTCTCTTTCTTTGCCACGGAAATTCCCTGTAATCTTGCTCATCGCTCTCATGGCCATGGGGTCACCACAGGTCCTGCAGATTTTTCCATCTCTTCCTACTTTCGCAGAGAAGCAGACAAAGTTGGATGTTAACTCTACTGTCCTTCTGCAGAACATGGAAGGTATTCCTTCCTGCCAGATACACAAGCCATGCTGTCCCCATCCACCGCTTCCTCCCCAGTATCTCACCCTCTTTTTGTGTTTTTTCCTCAGGTGTTCTGCTGATCTTGGCACTGACAGAAGAGCTGGTGTTTTCTGTTCAGGTACTGTCTCCCACTGTCTCCTCCTCTCAGGGCTTCCCGATGAACACTACAACTATCACAGCCATGGGAACAACACCTCACCACAAAGACCACCACACGGCAGAGCCCCTTCCCACCTCTGCTCAAGCCATGTCCCACCCCATTAGCCTGGTGGAGAAAGCCCCTTCCACTGGGCAAGAACAAGAGAGTGGCCCTCGCATCGGCGAGAAGGAAACTTACCATTTGTACAACCAGAGTGCTTTGTACTCAGGACAGTCTCGCCCCAAGGGGAAAATATTCCAGGTTTTCAAAGGCAACTTCTCAGAGTCTACAGAGCCTTACCTAAAGACGACCCTGCACTCTCCCTTCCCTACCCTGAGGAGCCCTTTCACAGACCATCCATTTCAGTCCCAGACCACAGCATCCAGTGATCCAAATGGAATGGGGCTGGCAAGAACTACACACTCAGACCCTTCTCCCCACCGCAACACCTCGGGAAGCCTTAGGGAAGCAGAGCGAGGGGATGGGACAGAGGTCGTAGTGCAGGAGGCAGATTTTGCCACCACAACTGCTGGACCATCAACTGATCCTGAAGCAGCGTCGGTGCCTTTTAAACCCACCCGCTATGGCATGTGGGATATGCTGAGCAAAAACAACTCTTGGGTAACCTTGAATCTCAGTACAAATGTCCCTCTGTTTGCTGGCTCTGGATCTGCTACAGCAGCAGCTGGTCACTCAGTTCAGACCAGTTTTGACGTCAGCATCTCGTCCCTGGCAGCGGGAGACCCCGAGGGACTCACTCCGACACAGCACGGCGCGGTGACCAATGCCACGTCGCCGGGCAGCGCTCTCTCCTCAGTGCCTGCCACCAGGTTGTCCAGCTCCACCTCCACAGCTGGCTCCACCGCCACCGGGAACTTCCTGAACAGACTGGTTCCTGCCGGGACCTGGAAACCAGGTGTGCAAGGAAACATCTCCCATGTCACCGAGGGGGACAAACCCCAGCACAGAGCAACCATCTGTCTCAGCAAGATGGACATTGCCTGGATCATTCTGGCTATCAGCGTCCCTATATCCTCATGTTGTAAGTTAATTGTCACTTTATTTCGCTTTCTCTTTCCTTAATATTCAGATTTTGGCCCACGATTCAAGGACTAGCTGGAGACCTAACAGAGGCAGGTCAGCTTGGGATGGATGAGATGCACAGACATCACATTCACTGACCAGAGTGTTTAACTTCAAAATGCAGGACTAAAATGTTACAGTCAAAGCATACTCATTCTATTGCTATTAAAAATCTTATGGGATAACTCTCCACTTGAAGGTGTAACACTAGCCTGAACAACTCTAGAATGTGAAGCAGCTTTACTTCAAACTGTTTAAGACAGTGATCAAAAACTTGATCAAAGACAGTGATTCTTTTAGACAGCAATTCTTTTATCTAGGAACTAGTATTTGCTGCCCTGAAATTGGAGTTAAAAAGCCCACTGTTAACCCAAAGGATTAATAACATCTGTAATGACTAATAATTCAGGAAACACCAGTTTTCCAGTGCAATAAAATATTTCATTGCAGGTAGTGCAAGAACTATCTGATTTAAAAATCTGATAACCAAAGTGCTGGTTTCCTCAATTTTAATTCCAATTTACAGTTGTCAAAGGGAAGAGAAAGAAACCTTGGCCTTCAGGCACCTGGAGTCAGCCACCTGCAGGACCATGGCAGGTTGGGTTTCCAGAGTTGGCTCATGGTCTTGTTGTTTGACTCAATTACAAAAAACACATGGGAAATTATGAGCAAGCTTATGAGTGCTTTCCAGGATGTCCCGTGCCTAGCTGGGTTGTAGCAGCTTGGTGGGACAACATATTCTCTGGGGTCTCGCTGTCATGGGGTATGATTATTCTGATCTGTCTGGAATGAAACAAAACCAAACATTTCCCAGCCTTTACTAAGCCTGAGGAGACACAAAGGGGTTAGCAGCCAACAATACTGAGTATTAATGCTGTTATTTACAGCTGTGAGCTGTACTGAGGACAAGGCTAGATGAGCTGCATGAGCCAGTCTCACACAAAGCTTAGTCCAGCCAAAAAGGACAGTGCTGCTCTCTTCTGCTCCTTCTGATGTGCAGGCATCTGATCCTGACCCTCTCATTCTGCCTGGGCCTGACTTTTCACCTCCCTGAGACACTTTCAGATTGCTTATGTGGCCAAAAAATATTCACTTTACTCTTTGGTACTTTCTGTCCACCCAGTGAGCTGAATCAGCTCCCCACAGAGTCAGATGAGCATGAGACCCAGAAAGGATGAGGCTGCAGACCTGGAGGGGGGACCATACTAATCCTTTCAGCAGCTGCAAATTATTGGATTGGGTCAGGATATTTGTTGGATTCACACCTCTGGGACCATCAGTTCTGCTATTGCCAATGTGGTTAAAACCACAAGTGAGAACAAAGCTTAAGGCTAAAAGATAGGCAATCAAAGAGGAACCAAAGCAGAATTTGCATGTGCATCTCTGTGCAAGACAGAGAGGAGAAACTGGGACTTAGCAAGCATGTGGTCAAAAGCAGCAATATTTGATGATTTGATGAACTATGCCTTGTCTGTCCATCAATAGAACTAGAGGATCAAATAAATTTTTCCACTAATTACGTTTTGGGCCAATATCCAGAAACAAAGCTGAGCTGCAAAGAAAGCATCTAAATACAAAATAAGAAGCGCAAAACCATACAACACAAGCATGGGAAGCATAGCCAGTGGGTGAACTGGTCTGTGCATGCAGAGTACCATATATGAGTTGAATAATAATAACAGTAACAATAACAATAGTAATAATAATATGAGAAGCCTGATAGCAGGAGTGCTAACCCACTGTTTGTGAAATAGAGGTGTTAGCACTTTTCTTCTTTTCATTTGTGCCATGTGTTCATGTGACTGCCTATTCTGGTTCTTGTATTCATAAGCTACATTTTAAAAAACAAAATTCGAATGCTATTTTGAAAGTTATCTGTATCAGCTCTAATACAACTGAGTGTTTAAACGATTCAAGTATTTAAGTCCTGCTTTCAACACCAGATTCCTGAGGATGGCCTTCATTGGGACTCTCCTTTTAAAATCCGGGGATACTCGGATGTATTTCAGAGTTTAAATGAATGGCAGGCAGGCGTTTAAACGGTATTTTTTAGGGGGTGATCTGGCTTTAGATCTAGGAAATTGATTTCATCCCGGCGTTAGGCTGTCTAAAGCGCGCTGCTCACCGGAGGGATGCTCTGTTGCGTGTGCGCGTTGCGAGGCGCACGGGCTGCGGGCTGTGCGAAGGGGACTGTCGCCACCTCCCGGGCACAAGCGCTGGCACATGCTCCTCTCCTCTGGCCTAGAGCGGGCTGACGCCGGGAGAAGGATGAAGAACAGATATTTGGGGTTCATTTCGTCTTCGCACAGGGAAGAAGTTTTCCAAGAGAGGCTCTCATGGTTGTTGTGGGCATGGACTGAGAAAAAAATATTGTCGTGCTCCTGCCTTGGGATGCTGAAAGGCTATAGAGACACAATCCTGTGCTGTTAAATATCTGAGCTGCCTTAGCAGGGATCAAGCCACGGGGTAGGTCACAGAGGACCCCTGACGTGGGAGGTTACAGCTGTGGGCTGGTGGCTCTGTGCTAAGGCTGGCACCTTCAGCACCAGGCAGAGAGACATCCTCAAGTCAGGGAAGTTAGCCACACACCCTGGAAAAACATGGAAAGAGGTGAAGAGAGGCCACCCAGAGCCTGTGCATGAGGCTGCAGAGCTGCAGGAATCCAATTAACTCAGCTCCCTTGTCCTGCTAATGAGGGGTGCCCCTGAGCCCAGCCAGCTCATTGACCTCTGGGCTGTTTTCCCAGAGCCTTTGAAGAGCTGTGCAGTGGCCAGAGCATCTCTCCTCTGCCAGGAGCCCTTGTGTCTTTCCATATAATCTCTCCTCTGTGTGAGGAGTTACAAGGAGGCTGGAAAAGCTTTCTGTGGAGGGCTTCTGGGCACAGCTTGTGCTACCCAAAAATCTTTGGAAGGGGAAACATATCACGATACTGCAAAGATGGCTCTGTCCTTCTCTGATCCCTACATGCTGCTTGCTGTCACACCTTCTAGTGACAGGCACCTGTTACAAGAAAACCTGTGGGCATTTGAGCTTCTATAGCAGGGAAAGTGACTTGCTAGAGAGGAACCACAGGAGCCTTTGGCTCCTCATGCCCACTGGAGGAAGTGCTTGGGATGCTGCACTTCTCCTCCCAGAGGACAGACCCTGCTGGGGTTTCCTTGCTGGCCCATCCCTGCTGTGGGCATTTGCACCAAAGAGCAGGAAGCAGCAGAGTGTTTGTTCAGCACCACTGTGCCCTGACATCTGAGCTCCACTGAGGAGTGGCAGGTCCCACCAGCCGTGCTGGTGGCACAGCACAGGGGCTGTAACACAGGCCTGAAGATCTGGGCCTCAAGAACTCGCCTGCTTAAATAGGAGCTGGGATTTAGCCTCCCACCCTTACAATTCATACTTCTTTACAGATGCACAGATTTCTGAGTCCCACTGAAACCCCTGAAACTGCTAGCCAGAAGAGCTCTGAGTAGGAATGCACAAGCCATCTCTGCTGCATGAACCTAGGGAAATCATTTCATCTTTTGTCAGCTCAGTTTCATGGTATAAATAATGAGAGTAATGTTGCTAATGCCATGGGAGGGCTGCAAAAATGAAGGATTCTGTATTATTCCCTTTCCCAGAATAGCAAAATTATGTATAACAGTGATGTAATTATTTTCTTCATGTCACAGTTTGAGTTGGTTTTGCAGTGTCCTTCAGGCAGCCTTGAACATTTTTGTGCATGTGCTGTTGTACATGTGTAGGTGCCTCTCTCTGCAATGCAGAACAGGAACAATATGAGCTCATTTTAAAACCCACAATTCCAGTCCTTGGGCTCCTGGTCCTTGCATCACTGTAACTACAGAATGACACAATAAAATGTGGAAGAACAGGAACTTGCAAATCAGATGCACACAAGTCAATTTATCCAGTCAGTTCTGCTGACGCAGGAGAACATGAGAGGAAGGCTGAGCCTCTCAACACAGGCATCAGCAGAACTCAGAGAATATGTGAAGAATTGCCTTGGGCTTAACCTCACTTAGCTCACATTTCATGCACTGGAACACTTTCCAAAATTACCTCATTCACCTTCTCCATCACAAAACCTATGCTTGCTTTCTGGTCTGAAGCAAGAGAGATCCCAAGCCCTGAGCCTAATCCCCAGGTGTGAACTCAGGCTGAGCTGGAGTGACTCCTGTCTCCATATGTAAGCAGCTGTACTCAATAACCAAATCCATCCTGATACCTTTATCACAGCTAAGTATGTGCTGCTACATAGAGAAAACAGGGAAATTGAAAGACATATGGAAAAAGCACTTTTGGTCATTGAGGGAAGGGTTCTTTAAACTTAGTTTATGTTGTGATCTGCAGGTATAGGGAGAAGTAAATTAAGATACTTGACCCTGAATATTGCATGACTTTTAAGTACTTACAATTTCAGGTCTGTTAACACTGTGTTTTTTGTGGGGGCTGGAAAGTGGGAGAAGGGAGTATGCAGCTGTGTAAGACTGGTAAAATATTTTAGTGAGTTGAAGGGAAAGACTGTCAGAAAACCGTAGGGAATTGGTATGATCTTGTTACACTGCATTAATGAAGCTGGATTGAATGTGGTATATAATCATAGTGGGTTATATTTAAAAAGAAAAAAAAACACCAGAAGATTAGGAAAGAGAAATGGAATGACTTAGGAGTGGAGAATTGCAACATAATTCCACTTGTGCCATGATGTAGCAGAAAAAGAGGCTGAAGCCTACATATATAGGAGAGATTTCTGACAGCATAGTGGAAGTTTTGAATAAAAAAGGCAAAATAACATGGAGGAAATGATGGTTGAAGGTGAAACTATTTCCACAAGAGTAACGTAAGCATGTCCCCACAATTGAAATTAAACATTGAAACAAAATTTTTGGGAATGGGGTGGACATCTGGTCACTCTGTATCCTTAACCAAAGCTGAGTATTTTCCTATGAGATGTACTATCTTAAATACAGATTATGTTAAAGGTAACAGGTGAAAGTCTCCTGGTGTGCAGGTGCTAGATGGGTGACAGTAGGTGATGTACATGTTTCCACCAGCCTAGAAACTTGTAAATCTGTGAGGGTCTTGTTTCTCCCATTTGTGGGATGTTTTATGTCCTGTGTCATGGGTGGGGGGACAGATTATGCTGATGTAACTTGCCCTATGGCCAAACAATGTCCAGTGTCAGAGCTGGAGCTCATCAGCAGCTCAGCCCCTTAACATGTGAAAAGACATGGGTTAGAAATGCTTCTAGAATCTCTGAACCTCCAGAGACCCCTGATATTTCCTAACATGTGCCACAGTCTCTGTATAAGGGACTTCAGGCTGCCACAGGGACAACGCTGACATGTCCTTCTCATGGCACTCGCTCTTGACTTGAACATTGAGCAGGCAAAGGGAAGTTAGTTGAGCTTTTCTGATTCACAGAAAGCAACCAGAGAATTGCTTGAAAACCAGGGAAGAGTTAACCACATAATACACCAGGATAGATAAGCAGGGTGGTGCAGCTATGAGTTCTCTCTTCATCTCTGTTGTTGTCATTACTGCCATTTGTGCCTTCCAAACCATCTCTGCCCTCTGTGTATTTCATCCACCTAATATGGCCTCCCTGGCCATCAGAGCTGTCTGTCTGGAAGAGTTTTTCTGTAATACATGTAATTCTAATTATGGGAACAAAAGGATATCTAGGAGTATAAAAGCTGTACCTTGGTCCTTGTGTTCTGGAAGTGGGAGGTCCTATGTTGGCTACATTAATTTCTCTAAAATATGCCCCAAATATGGCATGTTATGTGGTAAATGTGGCACTTAGTGCTGTTGTTTAGTGGTGGATCTGGCAGTGTAAAGTTAATGGTTGAACTCAACATTCCTAAAGGTCTTTTCCAACCTAAATGATTCTGTGATTCTGTGAAAAGGGCAGTTAATATAAGATGAAGAGGGACTAGCCCCATTCCAGCCCTGCTGTCCTCACCCACCCTTTTAAATAAGGTCTCCTCTGCTTTGAATTGGAGCAGCTCAGGTAGACATCCTTCTGCTGAAATACGTAGTTGTGGAAGCTCAGGAACCCATTTTCCATGCTCTTCCATCCATTTTCTTGTATGTGCACCACGGTTGGAGGCCAAGAGTGTAATTAAGAGAGGGAGAATTATTGCTGTATGTATCTACACATGGTAAGGCCATTTCCTGCTGGAAGAAGCTGGGATCTCTCTCAACTCAGTGTCACTGGCTTTCCAGCCCCTAAACCCCAAATCCTCTGTCAGCAACCACAACATTCCATAAGCTGTAAAACCTCAGGGTTTCAAAAAAATATTTGCACAGAGTTGACTTTACTGGGGCTGTCACATCCTCAGGCAGCTTTAGAAATGCTCTGTGCCTTAGGGATGGATCTCTGGTTGCTGGAGTGCTGAAAAGCTCTAAGGACTGTTGGCTCTCACCAGCAGTGATGAGGACTAAATGCAAGTCCTGCATCACTTTGTAATCTTCCCAAGCCTTCTTGGAGAGGGCAGCAGCCAAAGTAGGGATAAAAGGTGCAGCCCTTCAGGAGGACAGGCATTTCCCCAGGCAGGGAGAGCAGTTCTGAGGTGCAGCAGCAGGATTCAGACTATTGGGCTGTCAGCAAATGAAGTTGTTAGTGACAGAACTGTCTGAACTGAAAGACGTTAATTTTTTTTTATTATTATTCTTAGTAGTTTATCCTCTTTTTTTTAAATAGAGCTCTAGCCTTGCACTTTTGTGTTGCTATTTTTATGTGGTAGATGGGATAAGGAATTAGATCCATGGCACATGGGTAGCTGCAATGTTTGTCAGAACATACATAGCAGCAGTGATCTCTCTGCAGTCTTTTCTTGTCTCTGAGTTATCATTCTAATACATAATTTTACCTGTAGCTGAGGAAATAATATATTTTTCTTCTTCATGAATATTTTCTCTCTTCTCTTCTACCATGAGGGATTTAGAAATTATAGAGGGAATTTACAGCAGGGCATTTCCTATTTCACAGGTACAAATCAAAGCAAGTACATGTGCAGCTAGCTGTGTGTATAAATCAGGTAGATTACAAACACAACTGGTCAATGAATTCCACAGGTGTAAGGGAAGCAGACAGAGCTCACACATTACAGCTCTGAGCAAACCCTTGCACACACCCCAGCTTCTGCCTGAGCGAGGGCTGGTGGGAGCAGTAAGTCTGCAGCTGTGGCTTGGCCTGTCTCTTGTAAAGTTGCCAAGATTACCCATCTGAATGGCAACAGAGATTAATAAACTGAAAGCAATTCCAGAAAATAACACTCAGCCAGCTTTGTGTTCAGCTGCCTGCTGGGAGAGAATTACCTGGGCATTTCTGGAGCCCAGGGATTCCTGTGGCCCTGGGACCAGACAGACTCCTGAACATCAGGAGTTTTGCTTGCTGGTCATTTTGTCTTGCCTAACTGCTCTACTTTAAGTTCAGATATTTCAGATTGTAGAAGCTTAAGTGTGTTCTGCAGGTAAGAAAAAAAACCACTCTCAGACATTACCCAATGCCCAGGCAAGTGTGAGGGAACAGGTTACCCTTATCAGTAGATTCCACATCCCAAGGCTGATGGAGACAGGCAGGAAAACTCCAGCTCTGGTGTTAACACTATCCTGGAAGTGTAAGGTATGTGAGACTGATGCCACAGGGGATCTCCACACCACCGTACCCCTCTCTCATCCTACTCAGAAACCCATCTGTTCCTCTGGCTGGTTGCTATGTGTTGGAACATGGTCACAAACCAAAATCCAAGTTACAAATGGCAGGCAACAGAGGCAGAGAGCAGTGGCACTTCAGGACAGAAGCTTTTGGTATTGAAGCCACATAACTGTGACATTTATGAATTATAGGACAGGTATCTCTCACTACCCACTTGCTAATGTGCTCATCACTGCTGCCTCTGAACACACCAGATGCAGAAAAGATCCCCACAGAAGCATCTTAGTCCCTGAGGAATGCCCTCTCTCCTAGAGGGTCCGTAAATCCCTGCTTAGGTATTAAATTGCCATCAGTTACAGCAACAAAGCTTTTCATTAATCAAGCAGCCACATCTTGAAGATTATACACTCACATCAATAAGAAAGCAAAAACTGCATATTCTGCCAAGCCCAAAGCCTCATCTTCTTGGCCCAGATTCTGACATTATTGTGTAGGGTTTGTTAGCAGAGAGCTGGGACTGACTGAGACTGAAGCGTATGAACGCAGGTCACCAGCCCTCTCCTTAAGTAACAAAAAGTACAAATCCATGGTACTGATGAGTCCTTATTGAAAGGAAATAACCAGATTTTTGACATGTTTCTATTGACAGCAGTTCTGCTGACAGTCTGCTGCATGAGAAGGAAGAAGAAGACATCTAACCCAGAGAACAACCTGAGCTATTGGAATAATGCTATTACCATGGACTACTTCAACAGGCATGCTGTAGAGTTACCAAGAGAGATCCAGTCACTGGAGACTTCAGAGGTACCTCACTTGCAGAGCTGGTGTCTGAAAACTGTAACTGAAGCCATGCTGGGAGGAGGGGAGAGGAAGTCATATGAATAAAGCCTTGAAATCCCTACACATGTTCAGGGGAACAGCTTTTAGGGAAAGACTCACTCCTACACATGTATTGATGGGATAAACATCTCAGCAAAACTGGATTGCCATCCTATCCCCAGCCACTGCAGATGTGTTCCATATTGCTGCGTGGTGATGGGCGTTAACCACCTCTAGGTGAATTTGTTCCTGGGCTTCTCTTCCTTGTGAGCCTACAGCCAATGCCAAGCCATGCCATGGTGGCCTAAGGAGAGCCCTTTGGGCTGGTTCATTACTGACAGTCTGTCTACTGTGCATGTGCCACATGGCATGAAAAAAGGAGGCTGGCGGGAGTTAATAAAACAAAGAAATTCTGTATGTTTATGTCTCAGGAGCTGCCTGTAACTTCACAAATACCAGTTCAGGGAATGAGTGTTCCCACTACAAAAGTAATCAGAACATCAGTATGTGGGGGAGTGTGGTGGTGTGGTGTACATTCATCAGCCTTTTACTTAAGGAATCGGACTGGTTTGGTGGGATTATTCACACATGAGCAGGTGATCCTACTGATAGAAATCTATTCCCTGGCCTCAGAGACAGAGAATAATTCAGTTTAGTTCAAAGATAATTAAATCCTAGAAACGGTGGAGAGTCTGAGTTTATGCTGAAATGATTTTCAGATCAGCTAGCTGACTAGCTCATGTGACTAAATTAAAAAAAAAAAAGTTCAGAAAGGAACCTCTAAAATGTGATTAGACAGTCACAGTCACTTCATTAACCCCACTTTGCTGGCAATCATGTTGCTCAAGCTAAGGCAGGACCTGGTCTAGTTTGCCCAGAATCAAATGTCAGGCTTATTCACATACAGAATGGCCTTCAAAAGCTGAGTTATTTAAACCTGATCAGAATATGACTGAACTGGGGCATGCTCGGGTGGCTTGGACCCATATATGTGGCTTTCTAACCTTAAAAAGAAGTTGAAAATGCATCTTTGAGGAGTCATGCCCAGATGAGAGACAGGAAAGAATTGCAATGAGTCCATAAAGTGAAAGAAAAAAACAAAAACCAAGAAATGTGAAAGCTCCAAAGGGATTGGAAGTTTGGTGCAGCTGCCTTCTGAGTCCCCAGGCTCAGAAAGGATCAGCAGACCCTCAGAGGAACTTTTCACTCACAGTTCCTCCTGCCTGACAAAGGGAAAAACCAGCTCACCAAACCTGGCTCTCCAGAGTCACAGCCCACAACATTCAGGCACCTTTGGGGGATTGGGAGGAATGCCCTGTGTGCCCGTGGAGGGTGAAGGGTGTGAAGTGCTCAATCTGCTTCTTTGTTTTTCCCCTAGGACCACCTGTCAGAGCCGCGCTCCCCGGCCAATGGCGACTACCGCGACAGTGGGATGGTCCTGGTGAATCCCTTCTGTCAGGAAACACTCTTTGTGGGACACGAGCAAGTCTCTGAAATATGACCCCACAGCTGCCCCCGTACTGCAGTTTCATCTCTACTTTCTCCAAATTATAAATAGATATATATATATATTATAAATATAACCTTTGTGTAACCCTGAACTACAAGAAATGTTTTCAGCTTTTCTTTTGTCCCTCAGAATTGTCAGCCCCTTTTTTATAAGTGTGGTAAAACTTTACAGAACAAACTGTGGCTTTATAAAATAAAGGTATTTCTAAGCAAAACATCTGTCAAGTGGACTGTATCCTTTCTGTGACTCCAGTACTGCCTGAGCACCAGCTTGGGTGAGCCCTTTACTGTCCCACTTCCAGTCTGAGCTCCAAAACTCTTTTATATGAGCAAGGACAAGAATGGCCCTTTTTTCCTGCATAAGTGCTTTAACCACACTACTCATTGGACTCACAGCTGCTACACTTCAGCCCAATAAGCCTAGAATTATCTCCTGAAGATCAAACAGCCTCAAAAGAAGGGATGTAGAGTGCTCCCTTCAAAGGAACAGAAAATTCTTTTCAGTTTCTCAAAAATCTTGCAATCTGGTGACCAGGGACTACCAACAATTGAATGCTGTGGCTTTGACCACATTTCCACTTCCCCACTGTTTTATTTATCTTGTGTGTTTAGACTGCTGCTTCCACTGAATCAAGTTTCCTCATACCCTCTTCTCCTCTCTGGGACTTTCCCCCTTAGGAAAACACAGCATTTTGGAGCAAAATGGCAATTATTTCCTACCCTTTTAAGTGCTAGATTGCAGACTCTAACAGTGTTAGGGGAATAGTAAGGGTGAACAAAGTTTAAATGATGGATTAAAAATAGGTTGCTGCAAGGCGGGATTAATACGGAACATGGAATGACTTGGCCCAAATCGATGCTCTCTCTTTGAGTAACCCAGAACTGTTACTGTGGGAGCAATCATTAGTTTTGCTTCTCAAATTGCTTTTTTATATCATTCAGTAAGTGAAATGGCCTCTGTCCTTTGAAGTCTTCTCCCCACCTCTGGCCACCAGTTCTGCTAGACAATGTTCTGCTTTCACTCCTCACTTCATCAGGAGCAGGCTGTGAGGGGCAGTTTAGCCCCTGCTCCAGCTGGCTGCTCCCTGCCACTGGCTGCTCAGGTTTGATGCTTGGCTGCATGAAAGGGAAGTTTCAGCAAGACAGGATTAGGGTAGCATCATTAACCATATGCCTTGTTCAAGATGAGCCACAGCTGGTACTAGAAAAGAGACTTACAGCAGTGGCACATCTGGTCCTGCTGTTCCCACTTGCTGGCAGTGTCCCAGTAGCTGCTGTTGGTCAGAGCAACATGACAGCTTTACTAAATGATGGCTGGAGTCAGACCCAGACTTGGCTCAGGGGGCCACAGAGGCCTCATTGCTTCTCCTTTCTCCCCATCCCACATGTGCACTTCTGCTGTGCCGAGGCACAAACCTGAATGTGGGCTACAGGCTTCCGAAAACTGGAAAATTGTAATGTTACAGGGACTCTCCTGGACATTTGTTTCTCTGCTCAGCATGAGAGAGCAATGCAGGACTTTCTCATGAGGTGATGGGGCAGGCAGGATGACAAGGCTCTGTATGGACATGGATGGGCACTTTGGGAATAGATCTTTTCACCATGGGATAAATGCTACGCAATATGATACCTGTGATCCTCATGATCAATTACTAAACAACTGTTTGATAGGAGAGTCAAAATTCCCTGAGGGTATTGCCAAGAGCAAAAGCAATCCCACAAGGATCTTTGCTTTTATTTAAAGAGGAAGGTGGACAGAGGGAACAAGGTTACAGAAAACTAAATTCAGATCTTTGAAAAAAGAGTCCATATTATTACATTTATTTTCTGTACATGGTATTACTTTTGCAAGGGAGATTTTCTAATTAGACGCAGAGCAACTACACTGAAAATACTGTGTAAGAAATACTGGAGGATGCTTCCCATTTAACCAGCACAGTTTTCTTGGTGATCTAAAGGCAGAATACCTAAACTAGCCAAAAGTATTTGCAAAGCTGAGAGATGCTGTGCTGCTCCTGGTCTTCACACTACCTGGAAATGGTGACCTGACTTTAAGCAGCCTTGCAATTCTCCAACTTAAAAAACAAGCAAAACAAACTCCAGCCATCAACCCGGCGAGCCAGGATTAGGCACCAGTGGAAGACAGGGATTTCTGATTGTATCCTGTCTCGCCAAAGACTCACCACTGCCCCTGCACAAACCTCCACTGCATTAGGGCAATGCCCAACATCAGCACATTACAATCATGCCTACAAAGATGCACACACGGTGATCCTACACTGGAACAGCATCCTGGCTGTGAGGTGTCCCTGTGTGTAGGTAGAAAAAGCCAGACCTAACATTGTGTTGTGAAGGATTGCACTGTACCAGGAACACATCCTGCTTATTACTTATTATTACCTATAAACTACCCACCTGATCACTAGTAGCTAAAGAATAGTGACATAAAAGGAAGAACAGGGGAAATATCCCCCTTTCCCTCCAATAAGTCTCTAGGATTGTTTTGCCCTTTTCTTTTAATTCACAGTTGCCTTACTCTGTCACCACGTTATGCAGACAAAGAAGTGAAACAGGCCCTTGCTGAGCAGACGAAGTGCAATTGATTATGTGAAGTTAAACTGACTGAGAATGGGTGGACATGAGGGTCCACTCTAGGCTTGTCCCTATAAAATCTGCTGGGATTGTGTCAATATGCCTTGGGTGGGTGGTGAAGCCAAATTGCAGAGAAACCCAGAAGCTGCAGCAGACACAAGGGAACATTCAATGCTCTGCAGTGGCAAAAGGCTGGCTTGGCTCTGCTCAGCTGTGGCCCAGGTGACTCCACAGAGGTTTGGGTTTTGCTAAGTTAGGAAATGTCTTGCTGACATAGACTATGTCAGGAGCAAGCACTGGTGTGAGAAGCAGATGCATTTGTAGTACATAACTGGATACCTGTGGCTATAAGGGTAGGAAATCATCCGGGTGTCAGCGTAGAAAACACTGCTGGTATTTTAACACGTACATTGTACTGAATCCCCGTCCCGCTGTCCCCGTAAACACCATTGTGCTTTTCATCTGCCACATTTGCAGCAGCAGCAGCAGGGAGATTTCCCCTGAAATGGGACTGCTGACCCAGCAGCCGCCCGGACAATGTGACGGGTGCTCCCAGGCAGCACAAAGCCCCCCTTCCAGAAAGCCGTCGCACAAAGCCGAAATCCCAGGCGAGCCCCAACCTGCTGGGCTCGGCACATCCCTCCCGCCAGTGCGGGGCCAGGCGGCCGGGCTGAGCGGCGGTGCTCGGCAGGCTGGAGCGACAACATGCCCTTGCCGAGGCGCCGGTCGTCCTTCCTGGGGCAGCAGCCCTCTACCTCCACGGCGGAGAGCTCGGGGCCGCCCGGCCGCCGGGTGAGCGTCGGAGGTGGAGGGAGCCTGTCGAGACCCCCCGGCGTCTACGTGGGCACCGTTCCCACCGGCGGCGTGAGCAGCCTGGGCACCCGAGTGTCCCGTAGAGCCCTGGGCATCAGCAGCGTCTTCCTCCAGGGTCTCCGCAGCTCGGCCGCCGCCGTGCCCCTGGCCCCGGGGCTGGATAAGGGCAGGGGTCTCTCCTACGAAAGCCTGAATGGCTGCTTGGTGGAGTACATCGAGAAGGTGCGAGCTCTCGAGCAGGTCAACCAAGAGCTGGAGGAGCACATCAGAGTCTACCTGGACAAGAAGGCGGCCAGCGTGAGCAGCTGGGGAGCGCTGCGGGAGAACTGGGAGGCGATTTACCACCAGGTGAGCGCCGGAGCGCCGCCGGCAGCCGGCGGAGCGGGCGGAAGCTGCGCGGGTCATTGGCAGCTCCGGGCGGCCAGGGAGGAGGCTGCTCGTGAATGCCGTCTGATTTCAAGGCGAGGAGCCCTAGATAGAGGGTTTAAAATATGTCTTCATGATAATTAGCATTATTATGCCTGTTAAGAGGGAGAATTGCCTCGGGCATCGTGCGCGTGGGAGCGATTGAAATGCACCCCAAGCCGCCGAAGTCTGGGCTGATCAGGACGGGTGGGGTTTTTTTCCTTTTTATTTTTCTTATTTTAAGTCTGTGGTTATTACAGTGAGTATCAAAATTTTTGAAAGAAACCTGCTAGGACTGAATTAGGTTATCTCTCAACATGATATTACAAGCACGTTGCAGGTTGTTTTTTTTAATCAGCAATTCAGATTTTTACTTCATTCCCTTGTTGGCCTAATAACATTTTCAAAAGCTCTATTTATTTAAAAAATAATAATTACATGGAGATAAATGAGTGACTCCTTTCCTTTCCTTTCCTTTGCCATCACCCCACCATCCCTTACTCCCACCTCCTCCATACGGCACAGATGTTTATTGTAGGGGTGTGAAATGGTGTCTGTATTGACCTCATGGACAAGGAGGAGTTCCTTTTGCTGGCCAGTAAGGCTTTGCAGGCTGATGTCCTGCTTGCAGCAGACACAGGGCTCTGTCTGCTGAGGTCTTGGTGCAACACACAAGCCTGGCTTCCCAGCTCCCAGCCAGTGGCAGCAGACAGGATTCCAAAGACCTGGAGTCTGGCATCTCGCACACCTCTTCCCAGTAGCACTTGTGCAGGTACAGAAAATGCCATCACTGGGTCTTCAGAAAGCTGGAAGCCAGCTTTAAATCACCTGGGACAATTGTGTGTTTTAACTTAGGCTGGCCAGTTTTACTTTGCATTTTTAAGGGCAGGTGTTCTCCCAGAACGCGACAAACGTTGCTTGAACCCTGAACGTGTTGGCATAAGCTGTTGTACAAAGATCGTGTCAGCAGAAACACCCAGTCAAGCACCAGATTTTAAAGTTGCTACCTTTTAGTATTAGTAAATGACATTGCTTCCTGAAGGGACAGCTGCTGAAGTAAAGGGGTGCTCTGAATCTGGGGTACAAAAAGCCATCTCCTTGAACCTATTATCTCACTGGGGAAGATGGGGACTTTGATAGGGGACAGGGAGTTAATCCTTTCCAGCCGCCATCCCATGTTTTACAGATCGGTGTTGCATTTTGTAGTTGTAGACTTCACCTGTAAATCCTACCAGGATTTATGGTTAAGCCCAAAAATGTGGGACCATAGGAAAAGACCATTTAGGAAGGACTGCTTGATTTTTCATTATATAAACCCCCAACATTGCAGTGCAGATGAACCTGCAAATGTGATAATTTTTCATCCAAATTGCTGTCGTTTCAACCTTGCTTTGTAGTCATCCTTGCCTCTACCTCTTTTTTATGAATGAATAAGAGCATCTCATAATGAAATCCAGCCTGAATATTGGGCTCTTCCTATATGAAAATCAGAAAAATAAAGCCATGTAGTAATAGCATTTGTGAGTATCATAGAAAAGAAGAGAAAAAGATTAGCATCATCCATATCTATTTAACTATCAAAACACATCAGAGAACACATAAAATCTTCTGAATTGCTTCAATTAAATCAATAAAAGAGGCATCACTTAGTGGGTTTTGTCTTTCACGGATGTGATCCAAGCTGTTATGTTCAATTCTGATTAATAGACTTCTTTGCTTTTTTTATTAAGCATTTAACCAAAAATGAAAGTAGGACCCTATCCAGCCCAAACACCAATTAGCTCATTCGTCCTGGAGCTAATTGGTAAAATTATGCCAGCATCAACATCAAAACCATCACATTTATTAAAATAATGTCAAAATCAGTTGCTGCAGAAACAGCTGAAATCACATGAAGTCAGAACCTTCTTGCCACAACATATCCCAAACAGAAAAGGAAAACGCATTCAGGAGCAAGGTGAAGCAGAAATGAGAGACACCTGGCAGATACATTCCTAAGTGTAATTTTTGTAAATATATTCAGATTTTCTGCAGATCTCCACATCCACCTTGATGTCTTTAAAAGTGGCATACTCCATTTTCAGCTTCTTGTAAAATCTGAGCACTCATTTCAGTTCCCAGCCAGGCCCATGGGTTCTCTGGGGAGAAATGCCCGGCAGCTGTAAAACCCCTCAGTGCCATTTGCATAAAGAAGCTAAGAACGTTTTGGGGAAAAAAAACCACTCAGGCACTTGGATTAGCCCAAGCACTCATGATAGGAACAGTTTTTGAACAAGATACAGCAAAGGAAAATACAGAATTGGGAGGGGGGTCTAAGCAGGAGCCCTTTCCTCTTGCCCTGCTAATGAGAATACAAGGACATGGCCACAAAGGACTCTCCTGGTCTCAAAACACAAATGTGACAGGCCCATCTCTGCCGTGGCATAGGAGAGACCCCAGAAGACCTGAAGTCCTATTTTCCTCCTGTCCTTCCTGGGATGTGCTCCAGCATCCCAAATTTTGAGTAGTTGCATTGCCAGCAAAAACAGCTTGGTGCCAGCATATCTCCCAAACACAGAGCTAAGGGAAAAAACGAGTCAGCGAGTGACTCAGAGGGTGTGTGTGAGCACAGGGTCCCTCAGGAAAAACCACTCGTGTTTCCTTGCAATTGTCAGAGCTATGGCTGCAGCAGGGGATCACTGGTGGGAGCTGAATGATGGAAAGCCACTATCCAGCTCGCAGGGTTAATTATCTGCCTGGGCAGCTGGCTTTTAGCAGAGCAGGTGGACACACACTAATTGGGACAAAGCGGGAGGACTTTTGCAGGAAAAGAGGGAAATGAGAAATCCTTGCCAAGAGGAATTCATATGACAGAATTACAATTTCATAGATTTCAATTACAATTTCAGAAATATAAATTTTACCCTGTGCATACTCTTCTTCTCCAGGCTTCATCCTGGTCTTCTTGTGGAAAATTCTATCTCTAATCAAATGTGTCTCTTCTGCAGAATAGGAGACTGTTTGCAATGGCAATTCCTTCCCAGGGAACAGGGCAGCACCTGGCAGAAGTGGATGCTTGAAACAATCTGAGTGAGTTTACAGAGAGAAGAGGGTAGCTCAGCCTCCATGACTGCTCAATTACAGCTGCATGGGAGACACAGAGATTTATTTTGGCTCTGAGATGACACATAGTGCAGTTCAGATCACAGGAATAAACACAAAAGCAGAAGAAGGAATCAACATCCTGGATCAATTTTATCACTGCTGTGACTGATCATGACATCCTGTGCGTGATTGGGAGCATTTGAAAGACCTCCAGAGTTTTCCTATGGAGCTATTTTTATTTGCACTTGGCCTTTCTATCAGCATTTAATCAGCATGAATATTAAGCCTGGAGAATTTGCAGGTCTAACAGCCTGAGGAATTGCCACATTTGGACTCACACCCACTAATTTATTTGCTGCAGGGTCAGGAGAGCCTCTGAGTGTTACTTGTGACACACTCCAGCACAACACAGTGCGTGATCAGTGTCTGTAAACGGGTGAAATAGCACTCTGCTACTCATCTAAGGGTACAACAAACTCCCACAAAATGGCACAAAGCTCAATCAACTGCCCTATAGAGGATGGCAGTGGATTAGTTTTAATCATGTTCTCTCAGCCACCTCCAAAAGCATAAATTTGGGCTGCCTTCACAGGAAGCTGTGAGGGGGTGTGAGGTTTTCTCCTTGTGCTTGGGCAACATTACGGTTTTACACATCATTTATTGAAGAGGTATCTCCTGCTTTGAGAACCAAGCATTCTTTGATGCAGTCCTGTGTACTTATAAACTATTTGATGCATACACAAAGTTGAATTTCCCTGGATGCAGCAGGAATCAGGAAAAGAGCCATCAATCTCAGCCTCTCTCCAGGTATTACCTTTCCTGAGGCCATGCAACAAATGCTGCCCTCGCTGCCTTTGAGGTTTCCTCCTTCAGGCTCTGAGAAAGGGTTCACATGGAAAGCATGACCCAAGACCATTAATAGTTTACTGCTTGGCAGTGGGCTGCAGGCTTTTAGCCTGATTTTAGCTGTGAATTAAAATGTATTGGAAGCAATGGTCTAGTATCAACTATTTCCTTGTGTGTGTGGAAGGAAAGACTAGATCGACATCTTCTGATCTTTCCCCATGGAGGCATTTGCTTTACTGAAGTGAACTTGAAAGCCACAGAAGTTTCCATTACATGAATAATTAAACCATGAGATTCATTATCACAGCCACACCTGAGGCCATGAATTTAGTAGCAGTCAGAAAGGATTTAGACTTTTGTAAGAATAGCAAAAATATACAAAGCTACAGATAAAGCACAGCTAAGAATTTGAAAGGCACAGTAAATCTTGCCATGCCAAACTTGGCCAAATATCTGTTAAAAATCAGAAGTTGCTAGTCACCAGGGATAAGAAGTAAATTCTCCCTGTGTCTGTATGACATCAATCTGGCATCTGCCCACTCTGTTGAAGCAGCTGTTTTGTCCTTGATGCCAGTTGTAACCCAGGAAATGGGCCAGCATGTTGATGCAGATCTTTATGAGACTTTTCTTCCAAAAAAATTAACATTTCATTTTCATGTACACAAAATCACAATTAAATCAAAGAAAATTGTTGCTGCTTTGTAGTTAAGATGTTTAATACCATGAATATTCACTGTTAATTCAAGAGCTGAAAAAAATTGTGATTAAAAGGTGTATGTGCATCACAGAACTGAGTGCTGAAGACAATGTGTGACTGAAAGGAGCTATTGTTAGTAATACTATTTGCATTTTTTTAACTCTTCCCATTTTGGATCTTTGAATGTCACATGAGCATCAGTGACTTAAGCCTCCCAGAAGCTCTGTGAAGCAGGACAACACTGCCTTCTGCTTTACAAGCAGAGGAGGCAATGTCCAAATGCTTGCAGCATTGCAAGGCCTCTCATTCCCAATGGACACAAAGAAGGGTGTTTCCTAAACTGCTGCATCATGTGTTTTAGTATACATGTCAGCAAAGTGGCTACAAATCTGTCTCACTAATGCTGTCTGTTTGCATCCAGCTGTTGATTAATAGGAGAATTAAATCAAACAAAAGAGCCCCTAGATGGAAGACTTAGATCTCTTTTTCTGGAGCCTAGGAAAGGGCTTTCACAGCTCATGCAAATCAGAGGGAACCAAGATTTCAGAGCTTGTGTAAAAGAGGTCCCTCTACTTCTGTGCTAAGTAAATGCCAATTTTCCATCCTTCAGGAGAAACTCAGGTGTCCTGGTGCCAGGGAACCTGAGGACAGAAGAGCAGCATGTCCCCAAAGCCCCAGCTCTGCTCAGCTGCTCTGAAGTGCCAGAGATGGACAACCCAGGGTTTGGGGAGTTGGGATAATGCTGGTAAAGTCGGGCTGCAAAAACATCGGGGAGAAGACGATAAGGGGTTGAACAATGAAGAGCAGCCAGTTCTGTGTGCAAACAAGCACACAGAATTCTTCTGTACTTGTGTGCTGCACAACAGGGCTGGCTGGTGTGTGGTGAGGGACCATCTCTTTGCCCACACCTGTGGCTTTCGTGACATCTCTGAGTCCTGTGCTTTTGCTGCACTCCCCAATTTTCCCATGCTGAAATTGGGGCGCTTTTTTTCACCCTGAGTGGCAGTATTTACAGAACCTCTCTCCTCTGTCCAGATGCTATTTTCATGAAATGTGTCTGAGATGGCCTATCCCTCTATCATATTGTTGTAATTGGACAAGAAATCCCACAGTTATTGAAGAAAAATATGTTCCCCATGCAATGGTGTGAAACAAGCTCCAGCCCCAACCACCTTCCCTGTTTTTTCCTGACAGTAGGTGAGAATTAAGAAAACCACTTTTTTAACTCTTGTTCCTCATCAGACTGAAAAGCTGTAGAGTGCTTTTAACTTCCTGATCCATTATGGACGTAATGGATAGTGAAGAACAGGTTATTTCTCCACATTTGTCCTCATCAAATGCCTTCAGGTATTACATATTTGTTGGCCCAAACATTTGTAAGACATTTGGAGTAGTAAGCCACTCTCCATGAGGGTAAATGTCAATTACCACCTAGAAATGCTTCAGCCCACCTTCACCCCATCACCAAGCAGCCTCAGGGCAGGTGGGAACATAGGGCAACAATCCCACTTGAGGTAACTTGTCTGGATGCAGCCTTGATGTATCCACATTGCATGGTGTGTTTCACCTTGGAGGAGCAGAACGTTTTGGGTGATTTGCAACCTTAGTTACAGAATTAATTATCTAAGGAAAGATTTTTCTGCTTCAAGAACTCTCCTGGCCAGCTTAAAAATCTGATCTTATGCATGAGGTGATTTAGTTTTAACTGCAAGTCTTCATGGGTGTCTCCTGAGAAAGACCAAAGAAATCTTTAGTTCAGCTTTTCCAGAGTGACAGCATGGATCATGGGGTGACTGGAGCTCCCAGACACACACTTGCAGAGGTGATCACTCTAAGCCTGGCACTGAGTTCTGCATAGTCACCTCCATAGCTCAGTGCACGTGTGACTCCAGGGCAGGCAGTGATCTTTTTTCCTTTTTATTATTTTATATAACCTTCCTGAATCACAACAAGCTGCCAAGTCACAAGCCTTTCAGGTTTACTTACCCCTCAAGTACCTCTTGGACGTTTAGAGATACACCCCAGAGCCATAGCAATGATACCACAATCTGATTTGCACAATCTTTCCAATCAGTGTAATAATCTTTGAAGGCTTCTCAGGTCTCATATCTATCGCAAGAGCCTAGAGGATCCCATAGGAGAAGGAAAACGACGCTCTGGGAGCTGAGGAGGGCTCGCAGGCGGCATGAGCAACAAGTATTCCGTGGCTCCCTGAGGAGGACGACCCTGAAGAGGACTGCTAATATGGGAAGTAGAATAGGAACTGCATAAGTGCTGCTTAAATTGTATCTAGAAAGTATAAGTGGGACTTAAATGATGAAAGTACCTTGAGCACAGCAATGAATTTTGCCCCTTGCAAAGAGCTGGTGATCAGGATAAATGTGTTGCTACAAGAAGATGAGGGCTTAGGAGGAATGAGCAGTTTGATGACAAATTACAGCCTATTTGTCGAGAATTTGTGAACTTATATGTACAAAAATAATTGATTAAGTTATCTGGAATGAGTCACTTGAACAGCCCTAGGATGAAGGATTATTTTCAGAATCAAAGCTGTACATCTGCTGTACATCTACATGTGCTGAAGCTGTTCATTGCTTGAGCTCTGTTGTATCTTTCTTCTAGGTGGGTGAAGCAGTCCTTGAAAATGCTCGTCTTATGCTGCACACCGAGAATATTCAAGCCTGTGCTGAAGATTTTAAAGACAGGTAGTCCTGTGGTGGCACCCAGCTGGCCACTTTCTTTAAACTTTGCCTTTGTGAACACTTAATTTGTAAGGATATAATGCTAGGGAGTAGAGTGGGCTTGTTTTTTTAAGTTGCATATTCATATTCAGCACCCTGATTTGGGAGAAAAATAATGATGGTGCTAACATTATTTTGGAAGATTTTGAAGATTCATAGTAACAAAAATGTGCACAAGCACAGGCAAAATGATCTAAGCTAGTCTTAACACAGACATTGGTCTCTTACTTGAGAGGCCAGTATTCATTCAAAATTGGGTTGGCATTTTACAAAGGCGAAATTCATATGCTTTTTAGTTGTAATTTTCAGTACTTCAGTGCCAAAACCAAGTGGTTTTGGAAGTAACAATCATTCTGCTGCAGCCGCAAAGCGAACACTGCACCACTACAGACATGGGTGGAAATGTTAGACAAGAAAACAGAAATGGGCTGTGCTGATTTCCCTTTACTGAGAAGAAGATTTTAAACACTGGCAAACTACTTTTTTATTGTCTTTCTGTTTGAAAAGACTAGTCATGTGTATGAGTGCATGAACCTCTTTAGATTTTACTCAGGAGATGTGATCCTTCTAGCTTTCTATACTCATAATGGTCTCATTCATTTACAAATAGCTTTTTGCAAGCCCTGACACGAAAACCACACTTCAAATTAATTGATTTTTATCTCCTATGGCTTTTTATCATCCCTTCAACTTCTTTTTCTTACTCTCTGGCATTATTTCATTTAATCATAAAACCAAAATGTGTTAATCATTCTTAAGTTTGCCTTTTATTTCAGAAAGGTACAACCCTGAGATACTAATTTGGCTTTACATCCAGCAAGTTACATTCATATTTTATGTAGTTTTTAAAAAATACTTTTTAGAAGTGTCAGCAGACTTGGATGAGCAGTCTACATAACAAAAACAATGTTGACTTAATCTACTGCATAGTGAAAGCTCCTGGGATCACTCTCCCAAGGTTTAAACTCCCAGCAATGAAGGTGGCTAT
>VYZP01002565.1:4373-31202 GCA_013400635.1 Hypocryptadius cinnamomeus | reverse complement strand
AAAGAATACAGAATATTGACAAGTAGAGAACTGCTCTCGCCAGAGCTTAATTTTCTCTCCTTTGAGAGCCAGCTCTCTGTAAATGGCATTAGCTTCATACTGCCTTTGCAAAATCAACCACAACAAACATCCTTAGTTTGAGTTGTGCAATATAGGAACTCTGAAATGTTCATTTTCAGAATAGTTATTTCATACTCACATTATTATTTCAGTTGCCATGTTAAAAAAGGTTAATAAGATTTCTGGCAGTGAGAGAAACATCTAGATAAAATGCTTTCTAAACATCAGATATAGACTTCTTGTATTCCTTTACAAATAGGAACATCAAGCCCTTTCTTCCCAGTTCAAGATAAGTTGTAGCCACACATTCAGTGACTTCCTGGGTTGACTCAAGATAAGTTAACATAGAAACTCCTAAAAAGAAAAGTGACAGAGGATTTTTTCACTATGTCTGGTTTTTTAAAAGAGCTAAAGGAAAACAAGCTGGTTGAGATTCTGTTTGCCTGAGGTAATGAGTTTTTTGATGTGTGAGTAAGGTATGTTTTTTTTTCATCATAGTAAACATAGGGTGAGTAGGACTGTGAGCCTAGACTTGCAAATTTTCATGACAGCTTTGCATACTGAAATGATTCACAGAGTGAAATAACGCTGGAAGTCAATAAAAGAAACACAGCTTCTCCTGTCATCCAGATACTCTCCAAGATAGAGAATCCTACAGAATCCTGAAGTCAGTAATTTTATATCAAATGAGTTCAGCAGTTTCGANGGACTCTCTTTTGGGACCCAGACATCCAACATTAATCCCTGCTTTGCATGATGACTTACCCAGGGCATTGTTCTAGCAGAAGGTAAGTAAAATATTTGTTTAACACTAAAGATAAAGGAATCATTCCTTTGTTTCATTAGCAAAGTAATGAAAATGCAGGAAAAGACAGAGTCTAACTCTAAATACCAATCTGGACATAGGCCTGCCCTAGAAGAGGACTGAACCATTGGCCAGCTTGCTGTATACACACTTGTCTGCTTGATGGTTCTCTCCATTCCTGGTTTTGTACATGAGTGGTTTGGGCCTGGAATTAAACATGTCCAGAAAACAGAAGCTGCATACTCAGAGAAAGAAGAAGAGGAAACAGAGGGTTTAATGTCTAAAATTTACACAATGAGCTTGAACTTATGCACTGCAGGGATTAATGTTGGATGTCTGGGTCCCAAAAGAGAGTCCAGGAGCCTCCTACAGCTTCATATCGAATGCCCAGAGTAGGTCATGTATCACTTGTTGGCCTGCTCACACATTAGTTTTATAGCTCTCCATCCTGATATAATTCATTCTCCACAGGCACAGCACAGCTTCTTACCTGAGTTTCTGCAAACTTGGGAGATGCTTGTCACAAGCGTTGGGACTCTGCTTTGCATTCCAAATAGTTCAAGGCCAGTACATTATCTGACTCAGCAGCACTCAAGTCCTCTCTTGAATTCTGCCAAGGGAAGTAGCAGTTTAAATCCATCAAAGAGAAAATTTGGCCTAAGAAGAAAAGGAAAAATTTAACTGCATAGATAGATGTCAATATGCTATGGGGCCTTTGGGGAAGGTGCAGCTGCAGTTGCTTGATGTTCTTGAGGAGTTGTCAAAAGCTGCTGCTCTGCAAAGTGAACCTGATTTAACTTGTTCCCTGCGGTTCCCAGAACTGAGTCATCCTCTTTAGTATATACTGCTTTAGTACAAAACCTGTTCATTACATCACCTTCAGATCAACTATGCAAATAAAATGGATCTGACACACATTTTTAACTTGCAATGATTGTTTTTGTCAACTTTTCCTAATTAGTGCAGATTCTCTCTGTGACCTATTTTCAGGAACTGAGCAGTTCATTCAAGCCTGTATGATAAGAGCCTGTGGTTTTACTTCTACAAAATAACATAAAGCTCATCTGTAACTTCAAGTTTCCCTTTAGCTGCTGCCATTGCAAAAAAAGTCAGAGGTACAAAACAGGACACTTATTTTCAAGGTTAAACCTTGAAAGTCCTCAGCACTGAAGACATTTTTAATCAGAGAATCTCTTCTCTACTTCATCTCCACATTGTATCTATAAAGCAGATGTGACTTTCCCACCTCATTCCTCACCATTCCTGCTGCAGAGGAAGACTTGCTCTCATTTTCTCTCTTGTGGTCCTGCCTGTTTGTTCTTCAGTGAATGTTATTATCCTGTCTGAGCATCCACACAAATTTAATGACTGGGGCAGAGACTACTTCCCTGGCTGGCTGTTGCCTAGGGTCTGGTGTTTCTACTTACATTCTTGGGCACTAAGAGATGTGGCTGTGAATTGCCCAGGCATGGCAGGTGTGCTTCCTCCAAGACACCCACTCACACCCTGGAGAGCTGAGGAGGGATCCCAGGCTCATTCCCACTGCCATGTCTTCTGGCCCACACAAGGCAGCTCCCACACAGCACACTGGATTTCCTGGGTGGTCACTTCTCCCCAAGCACTGTGAAAGGCAAATGGACAGCTAGGACTGTCTTTGCATTAGGCACTGCAGTGCTTGAGTTGTAGGGACTAAAATCTTACATCAGACCAATCTGACGAATACAAAAGACAGCTTCTGAAGTGCACTGATAATCTTCTATCTATTCTTCACTGTTCCCTTCACAAAAAGCAATATAAAGTCCTCCCAGTCTAATACAATTTCGAACCAAAGCAATAAGCTCTCAACAACAACAAAAAAATCTTTTGCCAAATGGTTCTATCTTGCTCTGGCCTGACTGGCCAGGCGGGATGCATCAGCTGCTGGTCCCCCAGCTCAGTGTTGGAAACTGCTCATCAGGCTCTGGGTTTAAGGATGGGCTTTTTCATTCTGCTCCACAGGCTGAACTTGCCAGCTTCTGAGTTGTGTCCTGTTCCCATGGATTTGGATTTTGAGACTGATTTTCTTTCTCTGTAGGTACTTTCAAGTTAGCTGAGAAGGTCTGGGGGAAGGGAAAGGAAGAGACAGATATTAACTGGGTCTTCTGATCAGACTCCCTTCAGTGTATGTTTCACAGAATCATAGAATGGCTGAGGTTGTAAGGGACCTCTGGAAGTCATCTGGTCCAACCCTCCCGCTCAAGCAGGGCCACCTGTAGCTCATTGCTCGGGACTATGTCCAAATATCTTACTATCCCTAAGGATGGAGACTGCACAACCTCTCTGAGCAACCTGTGCCAGTGCTGAGTTTAATAAAGTATATGTTCATATGTTTAATAAAGTATATGTTCATATTCATATTAAGTGCATTTCTTACATTTTATAAAATTAGGTAAGGACTCCATACACAGAAGAAAAAAAAGCCAGAAAGTGTAATATAAAATTAATGTCCAATATTCTGAGTCTGACGCAATAGTACCTGAGGAAATCTTTGTTCCTACGTAACCACACAGTGAAAAAGCTATACGGAACTGAGAATGATTTGAGGGACTACTCTTAATGCCATCCTCTCTTAGATGATCTGCTAGGGCTATTTTTTTAGAAGGAGTCATCTCAGTTATTTCTTGAAGGTTTCTTAATGGACAATTAGGTGTTAAAACACGAAAAGAGCACAATCTCAATAGGGACTTGGGATCATATAAAAAATAAATCAATAAAATAAAATTTGGCATGATAAAATATACAAATAACATAGAATTTAATACCTATGTACAATAATTCAATTCAAAGAACTCTGCAGCAGGTGGTTAGTAATGCTGGAGGCACCCTGACCCACTAGAAATTTGTCCATGCCACTTGTAAATATTTGTTTGTTGTAGCTCAATTTCCCCGTACATCTGGGATTTATTGCCTACGTACAACTAAGCATCTCTTTAAGTCTCTTCAGAGGTCCAGTCCAAACAGCTGTCTCAGAGTTTATTTAAGGCCCCACAGAGTTGTGAAATTGTGACACCTCTTCTACAACCCACCTTCTGGCTGGAGTATTCACCCCTATAACAGAAGAGTATTCCTAATCCACTCCATCAAAGGGGGTTTGAATAGAAAGGTGACTCCCATGTTGCAGGGGCCCCAGGCAGTGTGCTTCAGGGGACTACTTACTCTTTTCCTGCTGAGGCTGCACCTGCAAAAATGGGTGATATTTACAATTTCCTCTCTAGGTATGTTCTTCACAGAGGATAGTACACTGAAGGTTGTGCATCAGTTCCATGACTCTGCAAAGTGTTTTATTAATGTGGTCCACTCTTAATAGTGCAGGAATTACAGTTTACAGAAGTCTGGGAATATAGTATATATATGGGATCTAGATTTTCAGGTGTACTTAGCTTACCCAAATCCAGCGGAAGGATGTTGTAAACTACTAATCTTTGCCACGCTGGTCTGCAAATTAGTGCCTTTCCTCACACAAGATAAAGTCCAAGCCACAGGAGAGCCAAGCAGCCCAAATTTCTTATCTCTGTGATCTGAGAGACATTCTCTGTAAGCATATTCTTACAGAGAAGAAAAAAAAAAGAAGCTGTAGGCCCTGACTACATGAAGGATGTTTTATAAATTCTATAAATCTTGAACTATTCAGGGAAAAGAAAACATGTTCTGCATAATTATCCTTGGAGTGAAATACTGTAGAGTATGCTTAGGAAAAACACCAGAAGCACAGAATGCTTGATTGAGGTAAGGCATACTGATGATTCAAAAAAGGAGCATAATTTTTTAATAAATGTCATTTTTAAAGCAATCAGGCAGCTTCATTGTTCTTAATTCTGTGGTCATACAGTATCACAGGGACATAATTAAAACCAGTTACTTTTCCAAGCTGAGAGACATGCAGTTGCCAGGCAACATATTATATACTTGAGAACATATAACACTGCACATGATTTATGCAGTGCTGTTGTTGTGTCTCCAGATGCTGATACCATTGTATCTAATGCAGATTCTTATAGGCTCAGCCACCACCTATCTATAACCACTATGCTGAATCCATTCCTTAGTATGCCAGCATTATCCATCAAGTGCAAGCCCATTTTTAAACCTACAGCTTGAATCACTACTGGGGAGTCAGTAATGAGAACAGAGGTTGATTGGAAAGGAGTAGTAATGAACTGCATTAAACTCCTTTCATTACTTTTCTTTTAATATCAAATAATAATATTAAATAATCAATCTAAAAATTATTAATATAGATGTTGACATTTATGGTATTAGTGAAAATTTAAAGATTTATAAAATGCTTGTGTCACAAGACATCATTTCCCAAGAAAAATTACACTAAGAATTAGAATTATTGGAAATCTCCCAAAATAACTGCTCTGTGTTTTCAGGTTCTTGGAAAGAAAGAACACATTTCCATCCTGGATCTGTTCCCTAGCTTGGACTAGACTTTGTCATTCCCATGGACATGGCTTCATCCACTGCCACACTTGAAAACTCATAAGAGAAGACATCAGCTCCTGTGAAGGTTCACAAGTACCAGTAATCCATGTTATGAAAACAAACCTACATGGAGTCACATATGTTCAGATGAATGGCATGTCATTTGTGTTGCACTTGTTGCAGTAGTTTGATGTTGGAGAATGATGACTTGGAGAATGTAAACATATGAAACCTTCCTTATCCTACTACATCTCACATGTTGTGGTTTCACAGGCCATGCCACTCTACTCCAAATGAAAACCTGTATTTACATGGCAGTGGACAGGAAATAATTGGTTTGAATCTATATGAAAATCTTGCCCATGTACGTTAATCTTCTCAGATTTTATACAAGTATTTGCTTCAAATATTATTATATTTTGAGAAGGGAGAATCAGCTACTACAGTCAGGGGAAAAATGCTAAAAAAATGGTTTGAATATTTTCTGTTTGAGGTTTGGAAGCTTTGGGTTGGTGCCTGCAGAATCCTCCTCTTGGAAGTAGCCCGCTGGAGGGAGCTGTGACATCTCAAATACATCAACAGCCTCGGCTGGAAACTGCCCTGGAGGCACCCACGAATGATTTTCTACACATCTTTAGTTTTATGTACTTTTGAAAACTATGAATCACCTTATACAGATATTATCTTTGGTCAAAATGAATTTTTGAAGCAGTGGATGTTAACAGAAAGCTTTTGGTTTTATGTGCCTGAGATACAGACTCTATAAAAATAACTTCATTTGGAGACAAGTGCCTGTGTGCAGTTTGCAATATTTGCACACCCAATTATTGTGACATTGGGTGGGTGAACAGAAATAACAAAAGGGAACTATGACTAAGAAATGTTCTTAGTCATGCCAAAAATGAAAAGAAAAAAATTGCTCCGGAACTCCTTACTGATGTTCTTCCATGTGGGATGCATCTTGGACACTGGCATAAAAGCTTAAAAGCTTTACCTTGAAGCCACATTTGTGGCTTAGTTGATCGTTATATTTTACCTTTGAGCTACTGTGTGTCTCCTGTTGATGAGAGCCAGCAGCCCAGGTGTGCAGAGAGGGTCAGCTGCAACCTGAGGATACGACAGAAAGCCAGGTTTAACAAAGGAAGTGGGTCCTTCCTTCAAGCACCCAGTGATTCCACACCTCTGCAGCAGGGACTTGGGCATTGCCTGAGGAATCATTGGCACCTCAAAATTCACCCAGAGAGGGAGACTGCAGCAAGGAGCACCTTCCTTGTACAAAGTCACACTAGTATCAAATACTTAAAAGAACAATTCTCAGGTTAATAGTTGTCTTTTAAAATCCAGTGGCAGAAGAAGGACATCCTGATGTCTTTTAATACAGGGGGACAGCAGCCCTAGAAGCAGGTCTGGATTCAATTCCTTCTGCAGTCTGAAACCATTCCAACTGACACCACCCAGCTTACCCCGGAGTGCTCTCAGGCCATGCTAGCAGATGGGATTTTGAGTGAAGTTAAAGTGGTATTTAAGCAAAATGTAGAAATACTGTGTCTCCTTAGATCCAGCTTGGAGCTGTATCCCTTTCTACCTCTATTTCACAGTCTAAGATTCAGTTATGTTGGCATTAGCATTTCCATATAGGATCACAGAACATTTTGAGTTGGAAAGGACCCACAAGGATCATTGAGTCCCAGTTATCACCACCCCTCCTGCATGAGTCTGGCTTGTCTTTGTCCAACTGTGAAGGCAAAAGTAGCTAAAAGAAAAAAACCTCAGGAAAGCAGCATCATGCTATCAATAATCAAAAGAGAAGATGCTACAGAGGTAGCCTTCCTTTTCCACTTCTGCCTCTCTCTGCATATGCCTATGCATAGGGCTCAGCCAGAGGGTAGACCAAGGGGCTTAATCAGAGAAATGACAGCACGCTGCGTAGACCATTAATAGCCAGGCATTTTTCAGGCGGATGGACTGCAGCTGTTCCCGCCCAGCCAGCCACATTAATGAATAAGCAGACTAGCTGGATGCTTCTGAGAAAATGAACAAGGCTGACATTTGAAGTGTCATTGCTGGACTTCAAAATTAATGCACTTTTGAGATAAATGAAGGCAATTTGCAACCTTTAAACTACTGGCACAGACAGAAGCAGCCCAGAAAGCTGAGATTCCTGGATGGCCCATGAAGGCTATATAAGGATAGCAAGACTGGCAGTTGTGTTCCCCTGTCTAAGTCCTGAGGGTACAATCCAGCAGACTTATTCATAGAAGCATTCCAGTTAAAGTCAGATAACAGCAGTATGATGAAGTACATAGGGCTGATTTTTAAAAACGTGATGTTCTTAATTATCTGATGCTGCTTCAAGCAGTTCCTTCTCCTTTTAAATGTAACCCAGCCTCTAATGTTCTCCACTCAAAACCATTAGTTTGAGAAGGTCAGGCATAATAAAGTACCAGAAGCATTTCAATTTTAGATGAGAATGGATAGAACAAACACAAACAATGCAAGTAGAAAATTTAAACCCAAAAGCTGTTTATCAAAGTTGCAATTATCTGCTCATCAAAGACTTCAAATACCACTAACACAGCCCCTTATGCTCACTTGGAAGAGTTCTTTCAAAATACACTGGTGTTCCCTTACCAGCCTTGGAAAGAAAAGCCAAACCAAAAGCAACCTTTCTGCTTCTCTGGACAATATATTCTTAAATTTAAGAAGTAAGATAAAGATAGAGAATAACGCTAGTGTATGTAAGCTGGCAGGTATAAGGTGTGTAAAGCTTACAAATTAGGCATTCAGCTCATTATGTTCAGAAGAGGAATATTAGAGTCTCAAAGGCTACCAACAGAACAAAAGTAGCTCCACAGAGAACACAAACCCTGCAGTGAGGATGCAATTATTTCTATATTTCTTCTCCTTCCAAAAGGCAAGACTGCCTCAGCATCTTCTCATTAAGTGAGAAAGTTATTACTTGGAATCCATTCCTCCTTGTAATTACTAGCTGGGAAGTGAATAGCAATACCATATAAAAAAGGATAATATTCTTAACAACAGTAGAAGGCATAAAGTAGCCTCATCACTTTCTATATGTTAGTTATGTCATTAGTCCTATTAGCACTGCTCAAAATGAAAAAGTTAACAGGGAAACATTAAGATACATTTCAGAATTGTAAAACCAAAGAACTAAAAATTAACATATCAATCACTTCTTTAAGTCTTATTAATTTCTTCAAACAAAATAGCAATGAAACTAATGTGAGAAGGTTTGGGTTTAGTGCATTTCTTTTTGTTTTAGAAGAAACACAAGGCTTGTTCAGGTCCCAGACTCTCAGTCCTCTAGGACTGAAATCTTACCTTATTGAACCAGATGCATCTCTTAACATTTCAAGTCAGTGAGTTCACTTGGAAGATTTTTTTTTCTGCGATGTGAACAATTCTCTACTGGATTCAGATGTATTTCATGCTGAGAGAGCTATTGCACGCATTTGAACATGGCAAATTCGCTGTATACACACATGCACACACACACACATATAGAAAAAGTTACCTAGTGGCTGTTTTCCTGAATCCTCCTTCAGATGACTGGCCAACAGGATTACTTTCCAATGTGACTGCAATTAGTAAATGAGCAAATTCAGTCTGCATACCCTTAGCTGTGCATTTTACTCAGCAGCAAATGACCATAAATATTCCTAATTGTTGTTAAGATTCAGCATATCACTTTCAGGTTTTATGAAAAGGATATCGTTACTGTCTTATATGACCTCTGGTTATGACACTAAGGAAAATGGGAACAAAATCTATACTAAATTAATTGTCTAAAATAAGTGAATTTCAGATGTCCACCTCTCTTGATTGACTTTTGAAGGAGGTTAAATTGCAGAATCACAGAATGGGTACAGTTGGAAGAGACCACTGGAGAGCATCTAGTCCCACCTCCCTATTCAGACAGGGTCCCTAGAACATGTTACTGAGGATTGTGTCCAGACAGCTTTTGAATATCTCCAGAGAAAGAGACTCCACAACCTCTCTGGAAAATCTGCTCCAGAACACAGTCACGCTCACAGTAAAAGTTGTTCTTCTTCATGCTCAGGTGGAACTTCCTGAGCTTCAGTTTCTGCCTGTTGCTTCTTGCCCTATTGCACCACTAAGAAGAGCCCAGCTCCATCACCTTGATACCCTCCCTTCAGATATTTACAGATACTGATAAGGTCGCCCCTCAGTCATCTCTTCTTGAGGCTGAACAGGCCCAACCCTATCAGCCTGTCCTCGTAAGAGAGATGCCTTAATCATCATTGTAGTCCTTCACTGGACTTTCTCCTGGAGTTCTATGTCTCTTTCATACTGAGGAGCCCTCATTTGAATCGGGCATATGACTTTCATACTGAGGAGCCCTCATTTGAATCGGGCATACAACTCAGGTAAGGGAAATATCTCTCCCAAACTACTAAAGTTTGGGCAGCTCACAGTCTTCATTTCACATTATTGTGAAGGTGCAGCTGATTGCTTTGGAGCTGCTTTCAGGTCAGCCAGGGTGAAGTCCTGGCTCTTCTGCAGACTATGACAAACCCCATAAGCCCAGATTTCATCTCCATGTTTCAGGAGTTTATAAGCACGGAGCAGCATTAAGTGCTGCAGTGGTTGGGGGCAGGGGAGAGAAAAAAGCCTCACTGGTTTTACATCTTAGATAAGCAACTCATAATAATCTCATTCCAAAGCAAATAGATTTGATTCTTTAGAAATGTGCATCTTATCAGTGACAAACATTTGAACAAGCTCTTTGAATGGTGCTTCTTGCTGATTTTTCAGTAACAATCAAATGTTTCATTGTTTCAATTAAACCTTGGTCTTTCACTTAGAGACTTACTGTCCAATTGTAAAATGACTGATTGACTGCAATTATAAAGCAAGATGAATTATTTGTCTTCTTTTCAGACTAAAGAAAATTAGTGTAGGGTTTTATTGTTTAAGGAGGTCAATGTGTTTCATTATGTACTCACAGAGAATAGCTCAATGATACTCCAGCAACCAGTTATATGGACTGTTTTTATTGGCAGCAGAAGAAAACAAATACGGCACAGCTCATCAGGCTGTGCAAATGAAATGCAATAATGAAGTTCTCAAGCAAGCAGAATCAAGCATGCCTGTGTTATTCCCTTTTTGCACTAAGTGTATGAAGTATTGCAGGAACTGCTCTCTGTATAAACACGTCTCTGTTCTATCATACATAATTCAGGTTTTCCAATTCCCCAGTGGAGTAGATTATCTAACTCCATACCCTGAGGTACAGTCCACAAACCCTGCACCACAACTGCACCACAACAGTACTGTACTACACTGCATTACTGATACAACTCTGTCTCTTGCAACAACATACGTGCTCTCCATCAGCTTTATCCTAATACTTTTTAAATGTCTGTAGCATTCTTCCTGTGAAGACTTGGATATGCTCTGCAAGCAGTAAATTAGAGTACACAGAACACTGGATAAACATGATTTCTCGAGCATCATTCATGAGTGCACAGGGATTTATATAACAAGACTGTTCCACAGCTCTAGCACTTGCTGCTCTCAAAATTCATGGGAACTCTGTGGGGATCTTTGGAAACCGGTCTCAAATGACAGGCATTTCTGTAACAATCCTCTGTGTCCTGTAAGTCATCTCAAACGTGGCATTGCAGAGCCCAGGCAGGCTCTGTTCCTGTGCAATCACCACCCTCAAAATAGGATTGCAGGCTGTGTAAATCAGTGCAGAATTGAGTCTGGAGACTTGAGCTGCCATGAACATCTTAAAAGAAGATTACACCCATGTAATAACGCACAATCCTTTGCCAATCCCTAAACAAGAGCGGGGCGGGAGGAGAGGGGGGCTCGGTAAGCAGGGGGAGAACAGGGACAGGGGGCCAGAATCAGATTTCTCAGCCAGCTCAATCCTGGTTATCCTGGAGTCCAACCCTAACTCAGGGATCCAGAATCTGTGCAGCTCTAAGCCTGGCACACTCAAGCCTGCTGGGTCCCTGGCCCATCCTTCCTCAGTGGTCTTGCTACGGACACACAGCCCTGAGCTGAGTGGCTGAATACAGGGAGGTCAGTCTCCAGAGCCCAAAGGTGGTTTCTTCGTCTTCTCAAGCAGTAACATAATCTGTCTGCAGCTTCTGTTTTGGCTCTGTGGAGCCAGGGGAATGGATGGTGTCGGCATGGGCCTTCAGCCTATCTCTGCACCCTTCTCCTCACAGTCTTTCCAGCACAGGCTCAGTGGTAAGAGAGGGCTGCATCCCTCAGGACTCAGGAGAGGGCACAGAACTTTTCTACACCTCCAACCACACTTGTGCATGGTTTGTATGCCAAAGTCCTAGGTAAGGGAGAAACGGACTGGCCTGGCTGGAGGTGCCAGCCTGCAAAACCTCACACAGGATAAAAGGGGACTTGAGCACTGTTCCCTGTCCTGTTTGCAAAAACACAGTGCTCTGAAAGACCAGATAAGACTTACAGCTAATCTCCAGCTAGTGCCTCATGTTCCCAGGGAACACGGCCCACTGTCTTGTAAATTAGCCAGTCCCCAGCCAAACAGATGGACTCAAACAGCCAGGAAGCAAGATGCTGGCATCAAAGGTTGAGATGAAAATCAAAGTGGTTGGGATTACAGAGATGACTGCTCTTTTGAGGCTGGGCTTCTTATTCAAGGGATGTAATTTGACTATCCAACCTAAATTTTTTAATTGGTTTTAGACAATAACCTCCTGTGCTAAGACAGTGTTAGGTGATCTGGATTGGGATCAGAGTGGAAAAAGATTGCACTGGGAGGGCAAGAGGAAGACATGTAATAAAATTACAGAGAACAAAACATGAAGATGGAAAAGGGAACAGGAATCCTGTTACCCTGATCCCCTAGCAGGAAGAACATGGTACTTAATGAAACATGAACTGCAAAGGACAGATGTACATTTACTGCTGAAATGCAGAGGTGTGGAAGTGAGCAACTGTAACACCAAGGCAACGTGCTTATAAGAATTAAATATAAACACAAGGAAGAATGTCTGCATGAGTACAGTTAACTGTGCCATTGCTCTCAGAGCACCAGGTCCCCCCAGCACTCAAATCCCTTGAACCTTTCCAATTGAAGAGCTAGCTGTCCAGGACAGGATCTCTGGGAACTTCCACCACAAAATTTTACAGCTACTATCTTCCAAAATTCATTTTAAATAGTGTGCATCTTTGCTTAATCACTCCTGGACATATCTGACATCAATGGAGCCCCCTGTCTCCAGAATGTCCTCTGCCTGTTTTTCACCTCCTCGGAGCTGACCTCCCTGCAGCTCAAAGTCTGAAGCTGTGCCCTGGTTTGACTTTTGGCTTTGACCCATTAATGACAGCCACATTCTTTGTTCATCACAAGGCAGCAGTGTCATCCCCATCCTTGCAGCCAGGGACCTTGGAGAAGCGTGACTACCAGCTCTGTGAACCACTGTGCTTGACGCCTGGCAGGCATGGTCTCACTGCACCTGCAGAGCTGGCAGCCAGCTCTCATCCTCCACAGTCTCCAAGGGCTGAACCAAGTTCCAGCTCTTCAGGCAGAGGAGGCTGTCCCCATCACAGCTGGAGGCACCCCGGACCAAGGGTATGCCAGGGACACTTATGCCCTTCTGACAACTTGCCCCATGCTCCAAATTTCAGCTATTCCTGCCCTTCTGGATGATCTTCCCATTTTCCCAGCACCAGCTTTTTGGGGAGGGCCGTGCACCACTACTTGCTGGGCTGGAATCCGTCCTTCCAAGGCTGACATTGAACGTGACTGTCAGACATCAGGGCCAGCCCTGATGTTGCCATGCACAGCAGCTCAAGGGAGCAGCATTTTGAGTGGCCTCCCGCCCAGCTTTGCTTGTTTCCCCGCAGAAGATGGGGGAATGCCCCACACAGGCGCTCCTGCCCTCGAGAACAAGCTGCATCCGCAGAGGAGCACCGGGAGGACAAGGGCAGCGGAAGCAAGACCTGCCGTGCGGAGCGTGCAGCTCTTCCCTTGGGTGCTGCCAAGCTCTGGCCCCCTGCGTCCGGGCCCCTACACACACCGGTGCAGCCGTGCCCTGTCTTCGGAGACACTGGGGAGGCACATGGTGTCCCCAAAAGCCACCTGCCCCCTCCGGATCAAGGGCCTTCTCTAACCGTACCGCGGCCTCACACCCCTGTCCCCCGAGAGCATCCGGCCACCATGTGCTCGATGGGGGCGACGAGGCGGGGGGCCCCTCCTCTCACCCCCGCCCGAGCCCGAGCCCCCCAGGCCTGCTGGGCCTCCGGCTGCGGGCCAGCCGGGCAAGCGGGCGCTGCACCCATGGGTCAGGCCCCGGGCGGTGAAGAGCTGCCGGCGGGGTGATGGGGAGGCAGAGGGGGCGGACAAGGCGAGCGAGGACCGGAGGCGGGCGGGCAGGCAGGAAGGGAGGAGACAACGGCGGGAGGGCGGGGAGCAGTTTATTGCCGGAGACACCTCTCCAGGGCGCGGCGGAGGAGCCGACCCGAGCCGGCGACTGCTCGCCGACGCACACTGCAGCGGCAAAGAGCATCCCAAGGGGAACACATTACTGCCACAACATGGCTTCCTGCACAGCTTTTTCCTTGGAAGCAGCCTTAGCCCAAGGCTGCCTTTACTGCCTAGGGTTAGGGTTAGGGTTACACCTAGGGTTAGGGTTTTGAAAAGCACAAAGCCCAGAGCTCCAGGCACAGGAAGGTTGGGACATGCGCCGCGGCGCTGCCGCCCGGGGTTAGTCACGGCGGGGCGCCGGCTCCGAGTTGTCAGCCAGGCGAGCTCGGCGGCGGCAGTAACCAGTGTCTCTGGCGTACGGACCGAGCGCGGCCGCCTGCCTCCCGCCCACCGCACTCTCCCTTCTTTCCTTCCCCTCTCCCCGGTGCGTGCGGACAGATAACAATGGTGGGGCGCAGCCGCCGAGCCCCCGCCCTCGCCTAGTGCAAGCGAGTGCCCCGCGGCCGCTGCTCAGCCGCCCCGCCCTGCGGCGGCCCCGGGCCGCGGACCGCGTTGCTGCCGGCGGCGGTGCCGGGAGGCGATGGTGCCTGCGCCGGGGTTAGTCTGATCGCCGCTCCCCGCCTCGCCGCCTCCGGTGCCGGCGGCGCTCCCGCGGGGCCAGCGACCGCCGCCTCCCCAGCTCGCTCGGGCTTGCGGCCGCCTGACACAACTTGGGAGCTCCTCCAGATAAACAAGAATAATTAGTGATAAAAATTTGGAACAAGGCGGAGAAGCAGAAGAAGCGAGTGGATAATGTCAACCCCGAGCAGATTCAAAAAGGACAAAGAGATTATAGCGGAGTATGAAAGTCAAGTGAAAGGTAAGCGCGGGGAGGCAGCGGGAAAACAGCCGCGGGGGCCGGGCGTCCTGCCCGGCGGGGCGGCCGGTCCCAGTTGCCCGAACTTCGGGGCGGGAGGGAGCGGCGAGAGGGCGGCGGAGGCTTTCCCCCCCGCAGCGCTCCGAGCGGCGCCGGTGGGTCCGAGGGGCCGGGCTGTGGAAGAGCCGCCGCAGCTGCCGTCCGGCCCGGCCCCGGCCGGGCACCTTCCCTTCTTCCACCGCCTTCGGTGACGCCCGGGGGGAGAGGGAAGGGGAAAGGGAGGAAAAAAAAAAGAAAAAAAAGCTTGTCAATTACTGGGGCGAAAGACAATGCTAAGCCATACCCCTTTCTTGAGGCACATGGCTGGTGTCTCCCACCCTCCCCTCAGGGCTGCAGTTTGTGTGCTGGGCTGTAGAAGATGGCTAATAAAGAATTACCCTTGACTACTGAATGAGCCCATTCAGACATCCCAGGAAGTATTTCAGCCTCGCATCGCCCGGCTGTATCGCATCCAACTATTGTGCCAAGGACAGCGCCGGCAGATCCTGGCTTGAGACACCGGCGCTTCCAGACCCTCGAGTTTCCTCGCCTAGCGTTTTCCTTCTGGCAGTGTCTTGGGTGGAACAGAGATTGGGAAAGTAGCGACATGGCAGTGGGGTGTGGGTCTCTTGGTGCGCATCCTTCTGGGTGCTGTCGGGGAAAATATTGCATAATATATAAACTGCAATAAATCCAGGGATGGATGCGAACATGAAACACGGCATTTAAAAAGCTATGCAACATCTGAACTCTGCTTTTTAAAATGATGCTAGTGTGCTCTTCACATAGGTAGGGTGTTCCCTACCTATGATGCTGCCCACAGTCTGCGAGGTACACAGATGGAGCATGTCCTCATGCAGGTCCGTGGGCTTCAGGAACAGCCTTCCTGCTCCTCGCAGGCATGGGCTGGGGACCTTCTCTGTGAGGCATCTGGAACAGGATGGGAGGGACCACTCCTCGGCTGTTGAAAGATTTATTGACTTTGTATACTTGCACAATATATTTCCCTCTCACTTGATCCTATGACATCAATTTTTCAAGGCAATGCTTGTAGTTTTGTTGGGGTTTTTCCTTTTAAAAGTAAAGAGGTAGTTTTTGAGTTTTTTTCTTCTTAAGCTTAACTTCTTGTGAAAAATACCTGTCACTATCAAAAGTCTTTTTGTGTCCAGAAAAGGAGCAGTGCTTAAAATAAGAGATCTGCCAAATAGGTGGGCAGTGAGGGGTCTGAGCTGGCAGGTGGGCCACACTTCGAGTGTCTGTGTGACATGGGCAGGGCCAAGACAGTTCTCACATAGCTGGTGCATTCACTGCCATTGAGCCCTTGAAGGGTTGGCGATTTTTCCTCTCTGTGGACAGAGTGCAGATTTGTCTTGGTCACTGAGTATAAAAAATGTTTGCGATCTTAAGCTCATTGCACAGTGTGCAGACTGTTCTTTACCTCCTTCTAACTTGATTGTTAAAGGCTTAGCCTTTATTATCTGCAGCCAGTTGCTATATATGCTAGTCGTTTCTTTTGAATAATGAAGAAAAAATGCCATGCCCTTCAGCTACATCTATTGTATCGTTTCAAAAGACAATAAAGATGAAGGCATGAAGTTCTCTTGATAACCTGGCTCTCCTTTGGTGTCATGGTCCTCCATCATAAATACAGAGAGAGGTGGCATTTGTAAATATAGCTTAATAGGAATTTTAACTTGCTTTGCTTCTTTGTGGTGGTCTGGGGTGTGTGCAGTCTGGTCCCACCCTACTGTCTTGCTGGAATTGTTGATCAGCAGCTGTTTGAAAAGGTATTCTGGGCTAGATGCTTTTTCTTTAACCAGCATCAGTACAATTGTATTTCAGATGGCAATAACTGTCTGTGCTAAGATATAATCCTGCTTGACACCAGCTGTGATAGTATAAAAAAGCAGTGATACCACTGTGTGATACCTTGAAAATCTTTTTTCTATTGAGGGTTAAAGGCCTAAAAAATCAGCCCTAATTAGCCAGCAAGATAGCTTTAAGGGAATGTAAATTCAGGAAAGTCAGATCCCTGTATACTGCTTGGAATTTCTTATATTAGGTTAGGAGAAAGGGTGTGGCCAAATTGCTTTTGCTGCCTGTGATTTCTGGTGTTTGCAATGGCTAGCCGATTTCTCACTGCCGATGTGTTTAGTTGCTGAAAGATGTGGACAGCTGGGAGCAGACTGGCCCTTTGAGGTCCTCTGGACAGGAGTGCAGCAGCATATATCTCCTGTACCTTGTCGTGAAATTGCGCTGAGCCCGGCTTGCTGAGCACCAGCGTTAGTGCTTCAGAAACCGCGCCACTGATGTGCGCAGTTGGAAATCCTGCCCTAAAATGTCTGAATATTAATACTGAAGGAAGAGGGGCCTGCAGTCTACATGCCCTGTAGGGTATGTATGTGGTGCCATATTTGGAAATGAGGATTTGGTAGTGCCATTCTTCACATAGCTTTTCTACTCTTAACTCCTCAAATAGGAAGCAGTAACAGATGTTAATTGTCGTGCCTGGTTCCTGGGTGGTGTAAACTGACATCTTTTCCTTGGATTTTTAGCAGTATCACTAGATTGTCTGTTGCTTTAGTAGAGGTCATGCAGTAACAGCAGAAAGTCTATAAATATTACCTGTTTGTCAAGCTGAAGTAAACAAGGTACTTCTGACTTGTTGGGCAGAGCATTTTGTTGCACTTTTTTTGTTCTTCGGTTTACCTTCTGTCAAGAACTGTCCTAGTTGAATCAGTAAGGTAAGTGTGTTTACTTCCCTGCACACTGTATAGAAAGCAGAAGAATATTTCTTAAGGATGTTTTAGTACTGAAGTTAGATCTGTCTAGCTGGATCCCTATACATGTTGTTTTGGGGGATGTAAGAATATTATGATGGCATGGGTACCTTGCTTTGTAGACATAAAGGCACCTGGAAAGTTATATAACTAATAAAATATTCCTGGTCATCCACAGTATAAGTTGTATCTGTGTTTTTCTGAAGAATGTGGTAATTTTATTTGCACTCTGAAGTCATTAGAGGTAGTTTTACCAACCTTGCAGCTGGGGTGGGGTATACAACTAGAGCTAGAAAGTGGAAGGAATACTTTTTAGATGAGCAACAGACTGATGGTACAGTTATGAGCCAAGTATTAACTTTCTGGTGTATGACTCTAGGCTTGAGACAGCATGGCTTAACTCAAGGCTCAGTTGACTACAGTAGCCTATCTTACTTTTTGTATTCTGAGGATCAGCGCTCCTTGGTACTGCTGATAATGTCAAGCAGTGTCTATTGACAAAGTTAGTGAGCAGTTCATACTAGTGAAGAAATACTAGAGCATCCTCTGATGTCTGTGAGTGGGTGTCTTGAGTGTGGTAAAGGGTGAGATGGTGTGATCTTGAATACTGGCTCCCTTTAGAAATTTATCCTTCTGAAAAATAAGTGTCTTGTAGGAGCAAGAGGATTAGGGATACACTGCTCCAGAGCTTTTCGATCATTCACGTTACACTGGCATGTTTGCCTTCTTAGGGCTTGTAACTGGCCTTCCATGGACAGGAGAAATGTGCTTTGTCTAGGTAAGCATTGTACTGACTAATTATCAGGCCTGTCTCTTCAGAGACATCCTCCCTGTGGTGTGAACTGTTGAGAATCATTGCAGTTTAAGTCTCAGCCTTCTTACACAACTGTGTCTCCAACTGAAATGGGCTGAGGGAAGAGCTGCTTAGATCCTTCCTTTTTTCCACCTTAATTTTTCAGTTGGAATTGACCTAGTGGAAATGCAAGCCTAAAAGCAGTTTGCAGAGGAAAAGACTTCCCCAAGATCAATATTTGCATGACCTTCTTCAGAACAAAATACTCCTATTTTTCATCAAAAAGAACTTGGTAGCAGGCTGTATTACATTGCCTAACTAATTTTTATGGAAAATGAAAATTCTGAATTGTGAAGCTGAATTTCAACTTCACATTAAAACAACAACAGAAGCCTCTCTGAAAAAGGCTGAATTCTGAAGTACAAATTGGGCTGTTGTTTTAGTAAACTGATAGCTATTTTGAATAAAGTCTTTGTAATGAAACATTTGGTACCTTGGATGATGCCAGAATTCTTGAGGTTTATTTAAAAAAAAATCTGATGAATAGATGCCAGTTTTCAAAGTTCAAGTTTATCAAGTGTGGTTTAGCAGAAATTTTTCTGGTCAAAGAACTTGACCACACACAGGACTTTGTCTGATACAGAAAGGATATTGTTCTCCATGCTATTTTCCAGTTGGAGTTATGTTGTCTAATGAAGTTCCTTATCTTTTCTCCCACTATTTTCTCCCAGCTCTCTGATCCTTCCTTTCAAAGTACAAACTCCAGTTGTCCATGTAAATGTTAATGAGTTTGTCCAGGTAAATGTTAATGAGTTTGGAGTTGACTATGCAGCTGAAAGGGGTATCTGCAAATTAAGACAGTTCAATCATAAACTGAACAGTTTTTTGGTTGGTTTTGGGTTTGGTTGCTTTTGGGTTTTGTCTTGTTCTGGTTTGGTTTTTTTTTTCGTTAACCATCGTATTTAGTACTCTTACTTTTCCATGGCTTTCTTGGAATGAAAACTAAGGAACTTGGTTTATTACTATTCTGTGTACCAAAGTATTTGGGTTATGGGGGAGCCCTACAAAATGCCTGCTTCCCAAAGGTTATGACTCCGGAACTTCAGAGGTTTTGGCTTCTTAGTCTTTCTATGTAATTAAAGAAAAAAAAACACCCCACCTTTTCTTCATGTCTTTTTGAAAATACGACAAAGAGTCAGGAAAGTACACTTTTTTTCCCTGGTTTGACCACACACTGTAGCTGCTGTGTTCCTGCAGCACAGTGAAACTACATTATTTTACTTGAATTTAAAGGTGAATGAAGTCTTGATTACTATAGCACACATGAAAAGATAGGTGGTGAATGGATTGTCTGAACAGTGTTTCTTTCTGGCAGTATGGCACTCATAATGCATGTTTAATGCATATGTTTTGTAGATACACATTTTTGTTAGTCTCTAGCATGACTCTCTCTGACTTTGAAGCAATTAGGAAACTTCTTATGATCACTTCTTTGAGGCTTTTTTTTTCTTTGCCAAGCATATTTTCTGTGCAGTTTTGCTGTTGCAGAGCAATGCTCTAAATCATGCTAAGGTCACTTAATTTCTTGCCATTATCTTTTATTGGTCACTTTTTTATGAACTGGAGTTCTAGTTGCTAATAAAATTAAACATAACTTTGAAGTGGCTGCAGTAAGACAGAATGGGATCCAAATTTCTTTCCATTTTCTGCTTCAGACTTTGCTTGTGTTAGGTTTTGCCTTTTGTTAAAACTGGACTCCTTGTCAGTCAGAGGTGATGGATGATAGTGCTGGAAGAAAGTGGGTCAGTGCTGTTGAGATTGGATAAGAAATCCGCTCCTGACCATTACACAGCCTGTTAGAAATCACTGACCATGACTTGACAGTGCAGTGTGTCTCATCTCTGCTTTGGACAGGGATGGACACGGGGGAGAGCAAAAAGGAGCCAGGCAGGTGTCAATGCAAGCTCCTGTGTTACTTGTTCTTCCCTTTACCTTTTTTTTTCCCCAATGTTTCCTACATCTACCTGTCATGCTATCCCACATCTAACCTTTCTGGTCTCCCTGGTGGAAATCGCTGCTACCTTAACTTGTATTAATCCCTATTAGAGTCTAATCTACTCTTACTGCTTGGCTTTCACAGGGCAAAGTAGGCTTTGGAGTGTGGGGGTTTGTTTGTGTGTGAGCGATTAGTCTAAATGTGTAGCAGGGCTGCCTGTGCTCAGGGTGCTGCCGCCTCTGCTTCCTGCAGGGTTTAGTCTTAGGCAGCATTTCCTCTGTGAGTGCTTCTCCCAGCTTGCCGTGTATGGACCCTACCCTTCCAGGGCTCTGCCCCGTACTCTGCTGTGGGCTGTGTGGGCTGATGTGATCGAGTGCTGGCCATCTCTGAGGCAAGGCTGGCTGACCTTGCGCTGTGCTGGTCAGTCTGGGAGCTGCGACTCATGAATGGCCTCTTGTTCCTGAAGTTACTTCATCTTTTCTTTCCCCACTTTTTGTCTCTTGGGCCCTATGCCACACACCCTGAGGTTCAAGAGATTGTGGGAGTGTGTGTATAGGTGCATACATATGGATGTGGAAGAAGAGCAACAGCTGAAAATTGGAGGCATTGGTTGAAGGTGCAATGACTGGCATCGCTGCTTGTGTACCAGTAACAGGGATGAGGCTGGTGGGCTCTGCAGTAGCAGATACTTGGGATGAAGCACAGAAGGCCATTGCTGAGAGCATGGGTCCATGTCTTGGGTGAGAGACAGAGCTGTCTGCACAGGAAGACTGCTTGCTGTGTATCTTTTACATTACGAAGGCTATATCTGGCACCAAAACTAAAGGAGCTGGTTATCACTGCTTTTTCCTTTGTTTCCAAGTCTTAAACAGCTGCAGGCTGTTCTGGCAGTTTGTGTGGTGGCTTGGTCCTGTGGGAGTGCTCTAAGACAAACAATTCACTTTGATCTGTTGTGATGGAGCCATAATCCTGAGGCACTACTTCCTCCGGAATCTACTGTTTTCTGCAGCTTGTGGAAGTCATCTTCTCGTAGACATTGAAATGTGTCATGAGTGAGTTACAGCCACCTGGGAAGCTAAAGGTGTGTTACCTATGCTCTGCCCACTAATCCATCTTGTCCAGGCAAAGCGCTCATATTCTCAAGCCATTTTCAGTTAATTTCAGTTTTGTAACTGATCAAGGAAGATCTCTTTAACAACTCCTTCCCTCTCATTTTTTCTCTTCTGTCACTATTTCTCAGGCATATACCTGTATGAATGTCAAGATGCAATATTCAGTCTTGCATTGTACAACCTGCTGAAAACCTGAATTTTACCTGGAGGTGACCGATAAGTCCTGAGATTGAGATGTAATGTCATTATGAAAAATGAATAGCATTTTGGAAATAACCCCAAGCAAATCTGATGTCCTGTTTCCAAGAACTGGCTTGTATGTGGGCATGGCCATGACTTCATGTTATTCTCCTGTCTTCTCTGGAAGTTGTAAATGCTTGCTTTAGTTCATACTTGGCACAATAAAATAATCCCAGTTTTAGGTGCTTGTTAATGAGGTAGATGTTGCAGGTAGGAAGGGAAAAACTAAATGCTCTAAGAAAATGTTGTGGAGAAAATGTATGCTTTATGATTTGACTCTTTAAAAAGCATATCTGTGAAATGAATTTAAAATGGTCTGTGTTATTTACTCTAAACTCTATCCAGTGCAGGACTGTGCTATTGATCTGTCTTTAATGAAGTCTCTCCTAAGGTACATGGGTTCTTTATCTGTGTTTACCTTGATCATAGCATCTGAGGGGGTTGCTTTTAATTAAGGTGGTGAGAAGGAAAAAAATACTTTTTCTTTGTCTATTTTTCTCAAAAAATATTGAGTAGAACTTGCTTAGAAGTGTGGTCATGGATTCACCAGTTAGAATATTCCTGTTAACTTTGTTATGTTATCTATTATTGACCAATAAAACATGCTTTAGTTTCAGTTAAACCCTCGTGAGACTTTCCTTTATAGATGCTGACAAGAAGTGCTGACAAGCAGGCAAGGGAGTTGTATTAGCATATTAACCAAAACATTCTCAAAATATACTAGACCTAAGTGGGTTTTTTATTGTAAAACAGAAGTTGCAAAAAAGTATAATTAGAACACTTACGGTGCAGTATTTCTTGTTAGTTATATTGGGAATGAAAAGCAAATGCAGCTGGCTTACTGGATGATGACTTCCAGGAAGTAATGATTGTAACCCTTTACATAATTAGCTGTTGTGGGAAACAAAACTGACTAGAGATTCATGTAAACTATCCAGACTCCTTAACTGACTCAGTGCTTACTCATCCAAATTACTCTGTATGTAAAATCTTCTTGCAGTTAGTTGGTGGTGTCTTTTGTGGGGAGTCTGAGTTGCTGCATGTTTCTTCCAGGGTGTCACAAATGGAGTGGTGCACACTTTTGGATTTGCTCTGTGTGTAAAACTAAATAAGGAGACAGGCTGATCCCCTTTCGCTTTGCAGTGTACGTTCTTTCATATGGGAAAAGAAAGCAGTCTCTGCTGTTTTAGCCAGTTCCAGAGTATCTGCTTCCTGAAAATCAGAGTAATCTGTTCATGTTTACAAAGTATAGAGTACACCAGAAGTCTAATAAGATTCAGTGATAGCTCTTGTATGACTCTGTTCTTTCAACAACGTGTCTTTTTTCAAACCTTGCTGTTCTCTGCTTTTCCCCTCTGATTCTTTTTTAAGCAGAGAGAGGATAAACAATCTAAAGCATCAGGTCAGAGGCAAGATGAAATAAGTGTTCATTCAGTACCAAGATGAGCAGGCATCTCAACTGAAACTTTCTAACTCAGCAGTTAAGTTACTGTTTTACACAATAATGGAGAAATTGAAACAATTGCAAGTTACTTGATTGAATTTTTAAAATCTGGATCAGGATGATCTGCTATTCTGCTTGTGCTACTAAAACCAAGAAAAACCACCCCAAAGAAGGGGTGGTGGCTTTTGTCATATGCTTCAATACTGGTCTCTGTGACTAGTTGCTGTGACTAAGTTGCTAGGCATAAAGTTACTTTTATTTCTTTGAGAGTATTTCTGCAGGCATTCAAAAGGCATGCTAAAAAGAAAAAGTTCTTGACCCTTATAATAGGATTCTTACTACACCAAGGTTGCTATAAGTGGTTAAACAGTACAGCAAACTCTACCTCTTGCAAATGACTGATTTGCTGATGAGTAGAAATGAAAGTGTATAAGCTCTTGTCCATAGGTGCCTTGTATATTTTGCAAATTGGTGTCTACATTCTTGGCTTAAATAATACTGGTTTCTTGAGGAACCAGCTGTGTAGCAGAAACCTAGCTTTTGTATGTGTTGGCATATGGATAACTGGTATATTTAAGAACTTGACAGCTATGCTGTGCTTGCTGCCTAGCAGACTACTTGAGATAAGACCAATGTAATAGGGTTCTTTGTATTATACCTTATTTTGGGATGTCTTTATTTTGCCTTCCTAATTTCTAAGTAACAGTGCATAAAATTAGTGAGATTCTTAATGTAATGACAGAAAATAGAATCCAAGCGTTAATCTGCTCAGATACTTCAGCATTAAAATCACAACCATGTGCAGAGTGGGAGAAGGTTCCCCTGTGCAGAAGAGATGAGGGAGCCGAGTGCAGGTAGCAAGTCCCCACCTGCTTAGGTGCTCCTCTTTTCCCAGGGTGCCATGGAGGAGCCTGGTGGCAGCCAGTGCTGTCGTGCACGCCCAGCATCACTTCTTCCCTGGCAGCCTGCGATGCGCAGCCTATGTGCATCTGTAGCCGAGCTCATCGGATTATTGTGGACTGTATTGTAATCCTATAATTGCCAGCCACTTCTGATGCCATGGTATTGTAGTTGTGGGTCAAATTCTGTGCTTCGTAAGCAATATTCCAACTTTACCTGTGGGATGGTGCAACAGACTATGCCTTGTGAACTTGATCGTGTGGCTTTAATGAGAAAAAAAAGCCTCACCACTCTTACAGTAAAGATTTTCTTCCTTATATCTAATCTAAAGCTACTTTCTTTCAGTTCAAAGCCGTTACCCATTCTTCTATGGCTACATGCCTTTGTAAAAATTCTCTATCCAAATGTCTTGTTCCTTTAGGTACTGGAAGGCTGCTCTGACGTCTCCCCTGAGCCTTCTCTTCTTCAGGCTGAACAGCACCAACTCTATCAGCCTGTCCTCATAGGAAAGGTGCTCCAGATCCCCAATCATATTCATAGCCCTGCTCTGGACTTGCTCCAGCAGGTCCCCATCCTTCTTATGCTGGTGGCCTCAGAGTGGGATGCAGCCCTCCAGGTGAGGTCTCACCGGAGCAGAGTAGAGGGGAAGCATCATCTCCCTTGGCGCACTGGTCATGCTCCTTTTGACGCAGCCCAGGATGTGTTTGGTGTTCTGGGCTGCAGACCCACATTGCCAGATCACGCTGAGCTTCTTGTCAACAAACATGCCCAAGTCCTTCTCAGGGTTGCTCTCAGTCCATTTTCTGCTCAATCTGTATGTGTCCTTAGGATTATCCTGACCTACATGCAGGACCTTACACTTGGCCTTGTTGAACTTCATGAAGTTTGCAGGGGCCCACCTTTCAGGCCAATCTAGGTGCCTCTAGATGCCATCACTTCCTTCCAGCACATCAACCACACCACACAGGTGTCATTCACAAACTTGCTGAGTGCATTCAATCCCATTTTCTGTGTCACCAGTAAAGATGTCAAGAAGCCCTGGTCCCAATACAAACCCCTGAGGAGCACCACTCAGCGCCTCTGGTTTCTGTTTGGATGTCGAGCTGTTGACCACAACTCTTTGAGTGAGACTATCCAGCCAATTCCTTATTGACCAAGTGGTCCATCTGTAAAATCCATGTGGCTCCAGGTTAGAGACAAGGATGTCATGTGGGATAGCGTCAAGTGCTTTACACAAGCCAAGGTACGTGACATATTGTGCTTCCCTTATCCTCTAGTGCTGTAAACCTGCATTAGAGAAGACCACCAAGTTTTTCAGGCACAGTTTGCCCTTAAAAAGTCATGTTCACCCATCACGGTATTTTCCACCTGCCTTAACATAACTGCAAGGAGGATCTACTGCATGATCTGGCTGAGCACTGAGGAGAGATTCACATCTCTGGGAAACCTTTCTGGACAACCATAATGTTGAGCAAGAAGAACCCTCTTTTACATATCAAAAGGGAAAAAATCAATGGAAATAAGAGCCAAAGTGTAATTCCTCCAATATATATTCCCTGACAAGCCAACTAGTGGGTTGCTGGTGAGAGGGTATGGGGTGTTAAGAGGGACTGGTCAATGAGATTGCAAGTACATGCTTTGATAGTGGCCTTCTTGGCAGTTCAGTATAGCTCTGCGTTGTTCCCTGCTGGTTCCAAGATGGCCTCTGTGATTGTGGGTGGAGGGCTACTGGGGTCTCTGCTCAGGCCTAAGAGGACAGACTTTCAGGCTGCAGTAGCAGTTTTCAGTCTTTCATGGGGGCTCAAAGAGGCTTAGGGTATAAAATATCCCATGGAATGAAATTCATAAGAGCTCTACCTTGTGTTTGCCTTTCAGATGCCACATTTAGTTTAGTTGCTGCCTCGCTTCTGAGGTGTTGGTATGTTTGTGTGACTGCACATACTGGCCTACGTGTTTATTCTGGAGTATAGTTTGAAATGCAGCATCTGTAGTATTTATAGACCAGAAACTGCCTTGCCTGCAGCTGGCAGAGACAAAGTGCCAGCCTCATCCATGCTGATGTCATCTGAGTTGCCACCAGAGTAGACCTAAAAATGTTGCTTTTTCTGCTGAGCTATGTGAGAATATGTATGAAACTGCGGCATCAGGAATCTGATGAGTGCATCCTTCCTAGGGATCACAGCGTTTGCATGAGGAGTTCAGTTCCATATTTTGCTACCTTTATCTTAGTCAAAATTGAGTCTTGAGTACAGATCTCCCACCTTGCAAATGATTGCTCTGAGAACTAAGGAACTGAGTATTCTTGGACAAGTCTCCCTGGTTTCTTGTTTGTTGAAGCTCTCAAGCTCTTTCCCAGACTTAATGTGTTTAATTATTTACAGGATGATTATGAATCCATTGCCTGGTAGTTAGAACAGACACCAGAGAGATGGGGTTCTCCATGAATTCCTACAAGAGTGTGTTCCTGCTCTGCTGTTTTAAAGAAATGGAAAAGGAGAATGACTGTAAGATTGAGATAATTATGTGACCATTCTAAATTAAGAATACTTACTTTATTAATCTGGAGAGGAGAGTGTTCAGAGACTACCTTATTTATTTATCACAGTATGCAGAAAAAACACAGCTCTTTCCTTTGTAATGGTTTCTCATCTTAAAGCCCTTACAGGATTTGCACCAATTTTTGGTAGCTTGTCTCTAGTTTTGCAGATAATCTATGAAAGAACTGTTTGCTCAGAGTTATTTTAAAGGTTCACAGATGAATGTCTGTTTGCTTGAACCTTTGCTTTCTGCAGCACTCTGTCCATACAGCAGTCAGTCCTCTGTCCCATGGCAATTCTGGTCCCCAGGTGCCTGAGTTGCAGATTCACAAACAGCTT
>VYZP01002561.1:5055-23963 GCA_013400635.1 Hypocryptadius cinnamomeus | reverse complement strand
TCTTCTTCTGCCAGAGACATCTTCATTCACAAGTACCCAGTGGAGACACAGAACCTGCTGCATTGTGGGGAATGCTGTGCTCCCATTGTTTGACTGGATGTTAGTAAAAGAAAAAAACCTGTCTCTAATGTCCTCCAGTACTGACACAGACATTGTTGAGTCACTTTTGTCAGAGGATGTTTGGAAAGACAAAAAATGTACCTGTGGTCCATTTCAGCTCAGCCTAGAGGTCAGACTGGAGAATCCAACTAAAACCTAACCTCAGCCTTTCTATGGTTCAGTGTACTGTTAGCTTAGGTACTCTGCCTTCACCCCTCATCCAAAATCTTCCTGGTTTTATAGCAGTACTGAACCTGGAGATATTTTTGGGTGTTCTTGGTCACTGATCTTGCTATGAGTATTTGAATGGATAAAACTAAGCATATTTATGGAACAGGGCAGTATATACATGTGGATATTAGTACAGCCTTTTCCTTATCCTACCTTTCCCATCTCTGCAAAAGTTTCAAGAATTTAAAAATTTTGGTTTTGCAAATCTCCATTTCAGTTGCCACGTTTGCATACTGCTACATCCCTTATCTTTCTGGTTTCTGTTTTCCAGTGGCCACTGACACAGAAATAAAATTATTTGTGATCTTTTTCTATGCTCTTTAAGAAAACATCTTGAAAATGACTGAAAAAAATACATTCTTTTTGGTGCCTCAGCAGTGGCTTGTAATTTGTGAATAGGAAAGGTAACTGTTTGAGCAATATCTGTTAGTGTTCAGAGACTGCCTCAAGGATGTCACTAGGGCTGGAAAAAGCCACCTTAAAAATGCCAGAAGGCTGTTGTTCTCCTTTCTGTTTGTCATTATAAAAAATGAAATATTACCTTGATGTAATTTTCATATACTAGCATTGCACTCTCCTACACTTCACTCCATGCAAATTATATTTAATACTGTTATTCAAATGATCAAAGATGTATTGTTGATGTTAAATGTTAAGGAAAATTTCTACCAGAGATGATAAAAACCTGTACAGCCTCTAACAAAATCTGCAGAGCCTTGCAGGACCAAGCTAAATATACTTAGCTTCATAAATTCAGTATAAAGGATATTTTCAGCTATATGAAGGCCAACACATGCAATTTTGTGAATGCTAACCATAAAGAGACTCTATACGCACTTCTCATAAAAATACATCTATATATGTGTGCCTAATTTTACCCTTGGTGCATACTCATCTTTTATTCAGAAGAATGGGATGTCAGAGCAATTGGAACTCCTTATAAGATTGGGTACAGGCCAGATAAGAGGGCAGTGGAGTGGCTGAGCTGCCAAGTTTAACAGGCTAAGGTCCAGCTGGAAGCCAGTCACCAGTGGTGCACCTTGGGGGTTGGTACTGGGACAATATTGGTGAAGCTCCTCATTAGTGACCTGGATGGTGACACTGAAGGTAGTAGCAGCAGCAGGTTGTTGATGACACAAAACTGGGAGGAGCAGCTGATACACCAGATGGGCAGGTTACCGTTCACAAATACCTCAACAGGTACAAGAAATGGTGACAAGAAACCGTTCTTCATAGTGTTCTCTTCTTGATAATGTTCGATGACAAGAACATTATGAATTTTAACAAAGGCAACCACAAGTCCTGCCCCTCAGCTGGAATAACACCATGCACCAGTATCAGCTGGATGCAATCTGACTGGAAAACAGCTTTGCAGACAAAGATCTCGGGGTCCATTTTTACTGTGTGGGCAATCAAACACTGAGCCAGGTTTCCCAGTGAGGCTGTGGAATGTCCGTCTTTGGAGATATTCAAAACCCAACAGGCCACAGCTGAGAGTTGTCTCAAGCTGATCCCTGCTTTGAACAGGGACTTTGCAGCAGATGATCTCCACAAGTCCATTCCAGCCTTAACCATTCTCTGTTTCTCTGTTACGAGGAATACTGGTTGGCATTGTCATGAATTCAGCCAAACCTGTCCTGGGCTGCATCCAAACCAGTGTGGCCAGCAAGCTGAGGGAGGGGATTCTGCCCCTCAGCTCTCATGAGATCCCAGCTGGAGTGCTGTGCTCAGCTCTGGGGCTCCAAACATAGGAAGGACATGGGGCACTTGGAGGGACTTTTTAGAAGGGTGTGTAGAGATAGGATAAGAGGGTATGGTTTTCTACCCTGAAAGAGGGTAGGGTTAGATTTAATATTAGGAGTCAATTCCTTACTGTGAGAATAGTGAGGCACCAGAACTGGTTGCCCAGATAATCTGTGGCTTCCCATCTCTGGAAATGTTCAAGTCCAGCTGGAATGGAGCTTTTAGCAATCTGACTAGTGGAAGGTATCCCTCGTCCTCGCAGGGATGTTGGACAAGATGATCTTTAAAGGTCCCTTTGAACTGTAACCTTTCTATGATTTTATGATTCTATTATTATTTTGAAATAATATAAGGGCTAAAAGGACAAAGTAATAGTGGGATTTAGGAACTAAAGTAATTGTCCTTCAGACAAAACTCCTGGCAAATGCACTAATGTGATGGAAAATGCTAAGCTTCTGAAAAGTTTTTACACCAGGCCATGCAATATAATGGAAAATTATATCACTTCCACAGATATGAGAATGGGATACCTCAGAAAATCTAGGCAAAGATTTTAATGTTCTATTAAAAGAGAAAGTTTTCTAGTATAATTTTTGTAAAGTCGTGCTCCTTCTCAATAGCAGATGTTTGGCTTCCTCACACCATTCAGATCCTCAACAGTAGTATTAGCATTCATTTTTTTTTATTGTTATTGATACTTTTGGCTTTCTTCTGCTTTCACTGGCGGTATAAAAAAATGAAACAATGATAAACTTGGTTCAGGGTTGTTGTATCTAGTTACTAGAGCATGCATTGTATCTGTCATGGTCTTTTAGGCTTCAGAGAACTAGCAAATGCTTTTAGCCTTTGTGACTCCTTATGGAGAGTGCATACATTACTGTCTGGTTTTATACACACTTCATGGGAGTGCAGCCCTTTTTTCACTCTCTGGTATTCTCTCTGAGGCATAACTGCTAAAAACACTATTTAACTTGAAGTCGAGTGCAGGATGGCTATGAAAGATCAGAGATAAAAGAGCTAGGGTGTTTTAAAATATGATTGGTATAAGAACGTTCTTTCAAAAATAAAGTAAAATAAAATAAAATAAAATAAAATCCACCCATCTTGTTCTACAAGATCACCTGAAAGTGTGCTTAGCCTGTCTGATAGATATTTGACAGTCAGGTAGGTGTGTGATTATCTCATTGGTGGATTTACACAGAAAGTGCATCATGCTGTTGTGTAAAACTCTTCTGACATGCTTCTCCAGACACAAGGCACAGAACCTATTTACCAGCCAAGCACTTGCTTTAAGGGAACTTCAAGCTTCAATGTGCTTGGTATTGGAGAATATTTGAGTGCTGTACATGCTGTGGTTTAGCCAGTCTGTGCCTTCCCTTTTTGTGGAATTCTGACATCAATTGTGTCTTTCATTAAATCTAAACCAGTTCTTACTCTCTGTAAAAGCAATATGCAAAAATGTTACTGTGTGTGTTTCCATGGTTGATAATTTTCTTCTTCCACATGAATTTCAAAACTCACATGAATCCAGTGCTTTTCTCCATTATTTATTTTTAGAGTAAATCAGGTATGATCAGTAAATCCAGAGTATGTAATGGCTTCTCATTCTTCATTTTGATGTTTCTCCAACAACTGTAAGTAAGGATAAGAATCTGGTATCCACCTCTTTCTTCCTCTGTTTTATGCAAAGCTCTAAAAATCTACGAGTTATGGTTAAATAGAGACGCTACACAAAACTTTAGCAGGTGCTACGGCATTTTCTGCTATAAAACTGCACTTGTTCAGGAAGGCTTCAGCTACATTAGAGTAGGATGCTATTTATGTACATTTATTTCTCCTCTAAAAGTTTGCAAAGGGCAAACTAGGTAATGTGATTAAGTAGCTGAACACAGTAAAGGTCCCAAAAACTAGGTCATTATTGAGATTAACGACTGGATTAAAAGGATTTAGGAGAGTGGTAGGATTTTGATTTGCATATTACTCCAAAGACCTTTGACTTATGTAAAGCCTCCTCTTAAAGACTATCAAGCCAAAGTATTACATCAAGCAATTTAGTTGTTGCAAATTACTCTTGCCTGTTTTTTGACCTTGCATGTTATTACCCATATTTCTACACCAGAATTGTTTTTCATCATTCAGCACTTGTAATGCTCCTTTGGATGTGGCAGATTCAGGGGGACCACTAATATGAAAGAGATAAGTTTTAAAATAATTAAATCTTATTAAGTATTAGCTATGGGATTCTTGAAGGATTTTACCTGAGAGCATTTTAGCCAGCTGCTTAAAAAGGAGACCTTGTTTAACAGCAGGAATGAGCAATTTAATCAAAATCAAGTCTTCCTCAAAAGCCTCACAAATTTAACTATATTACTCTTTGTGCCACTCTACAAGACTATACACAAATGTTTTTGGTGTATGAGAAATTTATCTAAGATCTCAAGCCTGTAACTGCTTTGAGCAAGAGAGCTTGAGGGTCTGCATGGCTGAAGTCAGTTATTCGGCATCAGCTAAAGGAAAAAAATAGTTTTAGGGGTTACTTGGTATAAAAGTCCCTCCATTGGCAGCATGTGTTTGTGTTTTCCCCTATGTGAAAAGGTTGCTTATGGCACTTGTATGAAAGAAGGAGGGTGGGGTGCTTTTCTGTGAGCAGTTTAGCACAGACAAATGTGATTGCAGGAAACAGGACAGATGACATTCTGAGGATGAATGATTCTGTAAGACACAACATTTGTGACAGCAAATAGGAGAAAAGCCCCAAATACACCACAGGGTTAGAAAAAGTAAATAACAGGATTTTCAGCAGAAGTCCAGTACATGACAGATAATACTTGCATATTATATTTTCATAAATCATAGTCTTTCTATATTATCCAGTCATTTGTGTCTGAAGAGCACTATATATATTTTTATGAACCTCTAACCTGACAAATGTTCTTACTATCTTACTGCTCTGCTTTTAACAAGTATTGCTTTAAAATGTCTGTTTCCACTGGCCTGTCCAGGGTTGCGATGATCTAATTTCAGAAATTGCTTCAATAAACCTCAACTTCAGAAGTACAAATTCTACTTAGAAGTGCTAGTAAACACCAATGTGTCTGAAAAACAGATGAATACGTGGTATATGGGATCATTAGTTGATCTAGGGGATTCATGTAAATATGTTACTCATAAGGTGTAAGTTTTTTCTCGGTAAGTTAATCTTAATTATGCAGTTAGTGAATCAACACAGAATTAAGGCCAAGGAATGGTCCAATATTTTGAGTTTAAATTTATTGTTCAGGAGTTTTAGTGTCAATATATCACTCATGCAATGTTGTATGAGTCTATCAGTAACTTTTATATTTTAAAAATCTCAAACTAAAACATAGGCTTCCTACATTTAGAAAATACCAGAGCAGCTCTCAGAAGCCAGCTTCAGCTCTAAAAAACTGTTGCTGTCAATGTTTCTTTCTGTCAGGACTTTTGAGTGAGAGTTATGATGGGGAAACACAGCTTTTCCACCTCCTGGTTTCATTCACTTAATTTTGTTTGCAGTCAAGCTGGATTTCCGTTTCTACGGCATTCACATTTCATCAAATGTTTTCTCTGCTCTAAAAATATTATTATTCTTCCTTTCCTTAAGCATTTTCCCACTGTAATTACAGAAAACAACATTGTAAATCTGCCTTGTGAAAAGGTGTCATCACATTTTTAAATCTGGTCTCTGAGGTCCCAAGGCTGGAAGGAGATAGAGGAATAAAAAGAGATAGAACAAAACCTGCTATGATAAATTGACCTGACTAATGCCTGTGGTTTTGATAGGTGCTAGGTTTTGATCCCAGGATTTTTTTTTCTGTGTTCTATTTAATTAATGACCTTTAAATGTGAGGATCACAGGCTGCCTCAGTTAAAGACAAAAAAAATCAATATCCAAGGTGAAAATTTTGCTTCTCTGCATTATTTCCTTATCCTTTTCTGGAGTTTTGGCTGGAACGTCTTCACAGAGAGTTGTGGAGAGCTGGCCCTATCTAAAAAATTTGTATAGACTGATGGCAAAGACCAGAACTTCAGAAGTGCGAACTGTGCCTTTCAACTTTGTTAGACTGAGGAGATGTCCAGGCCAGGAATCCTACACATCCTAGGAAAAGTGCCCTTGCCACTACACTATAGCTTTAGAAGTAATTTGTAGTGATAACCTGCTGCAACTACCTTTCTGAGAGTCACATCCTGTTGATTTACTTTGGACGTGTTGTGAGGATAGTTAGCAGATCATTTCCTCCAGGGGATTCTCACTGAGAAGTGTCATGTTGCTGGACTCACGTCAAGTTCGAATAGAAGATAGATGCTGAAAGATCCAACTGCAATGCTCATGGTCCCATGGAAAACAGAATTTTAGCTACCAGGAAACCTTAGAAGCACAAAAGTAAAAAATAGCTGAGTAAGTGGTCTGGAGTTGTAATAGACAAAGTTGATTTTGGTGTTTAAGAGCCTTAATGAACTCTTTAAAAAAGACTGGTGTTGTAGTGCACTAAATAGTTTATTTAGTTGTTGTTTTGCACTGGGTGATTAGGGGTTTGCACTGAGCAGTCTTTATATTGCACTGAATAGTTTATGTTATATCACGTGGTTTGTTATCCCCTTCCCCCATCACATGGCCTTTCCCTCACCCACCCCAGTCTCCTCCGCTGGTCTCTTCCTGGGTTGCCCTTCCCCACGCCCCTCCTCACTGGTATCCCATTGGCCGTGGACCTCTTCCTCTGCCCCCATTCCCCCAGGTTAAAAGTCTCCCGCCATGAGGCAACAGCCTCTTTTCCACCTTGGAAATAAAGATAGCACTCAAACTCCACGTGGAGAAGAGTGCTTCTCGTCTTTTGCTTTCGTCCATGTAAGATCGTGTGGGCTGGGGTCCACAGCTAGCCGGAGTGGACCCAAACAGCCCGCTCGAGACACGATCTTGCAGGTGGCGCCCAATGTAGGGCAAGACCACAGGTTTGGAAGGCACAGCAGGTTGGAACAGAAGTGCTGTGACAGAGGAACGCCGGCGCCACAGGTTGTCCCCAGCTCTGCAGAGAGGGGAGAGGGTGCTCCTGCAGCCAGCCCTGCGGCAGATCCCGGAGGAGCTGCGTGGGAGCCCCTCCACACACAGCCCTGGCTGCCTCCGAGCCCTGTGTAGCAAACAAGCACATATTGGTGGGTTGTACTAGTTCATCATGACTGACAAAAACATGTTTATTATTATCTATCCTTGGCTTCAGTAGCTGTTTCTTGCTCCAGCAAAGTTTCCTGTTTAATGAAGAATTAAATTATGTTCGCTACAAAATGAAGAACAAAGTGATATTTATTTTGTTTATGAGGATCAAAGCAAACTTTAAATGCACAAATTCAGGATTGTTTTAAAAGAAGATTGATTTTTAATTACTAATTCTTATTTACAGAATCCATAATGAAGCAGTTCTGAAAGAATAATTAGTAAATATCAGTTTTAACAATGCTACAGAACAACTTCATAACTTAAAGGATTAAGGAAACATTTCTTTAAAATAATCACAGATAAACCAAAATTTTTCACCATCATTCTTGCAGACATTATGTTTTGGAAGGAGATTCCTGGTTTGTCTCCAACTCTTTCAGATCTCTGAGGCAGGGAAAAGTCACCTCAACAGAGTCAGTGGAGAAAATCAGTTCCAGAAAGAATCTCCATGGCTGCTTGATGATTAGTGAAGTCAAAGTGTTCAGCCAATGATGGCTAAAGCACCTTGGCTAATACAGCTGATAAACATGCTGATAAATTCAGAAAGCTTGCTACAAAAAAGATAAAAGTTCAAGGTACTGCTTGAAGATTCGTGTTCTCCAACCAAATATATTTAAAATATGTCATGAATAGGACACAGAGAAGAAAAGATAAGAAAAGATTATTGCTTTTTTTAAAAGGAAAACAATTTTTCTCACAAGGAGCAGCCACTTTAAGTAACCAAGTAAAAATCTCTAGTTTCACTCTTACATAAAAATAATTGTAAATTAAAAAATCAGGTATGAACACCATAAATTTCAGCAGGGCAACATAAAAAGAGCTCTAGCTCACAGAGACTGTGCAGTACATTGGAAGTTTAATGTTTGGACTTCTCAGCAGCTCCAGCAGGTCTCAAGCAGGCCAAATAGCTTGATGCTTTATTCAACCATCTAGATAAAAAGGGACAGCCTTTCCAAGATTCTCTAGATAACTCAAGAAGATGTCAACAGAAAATTTCTGGTAGAAACCAGACACGTTTGTATCATTTTAGGAGGTGTATTGGTTTGGAATGGTTGAGGTTTTTGTGTCAGCTTCTGTTTTTTGTTGGGGGTTTTGTTTGTTTATTTGTTTGGGGTTTTTGTTTTGTTGTTGGTTCGTTGGTTTATTTCTTTTAAATCCAACAGGTATGTACAGAAATATCTGGAAGTGTTAAATTGTGGCCAAGAATTTCTTCCCCAAACAGTTTCTACTCTACAGACTTGATTCACCTATCTTTACTTATATAGTAGCTGGGCTTCTACACCAAATTTGATGACTGCATTTCCCGTAACAGGTAAGTGGGTAGCCCACTGCCAGAGAGCAATTAATTCCAACCAGCTAAGATACCTTTTTTAGCATAAACTGTTATCACCCTCAGAAAGTTTTTGTTACTTTTCACTGACTCTCACTTAGACTAGATTTTTAACTTCTAGATGGCTAAAGTTAGGTGAATCCCATATGAAAAGAGTTTAGAAGATAATGGGATAAACAGGAAGGTGAGATGAAACCAGAATAAGAAAGGAATTTTTTAAAATATGTTTTAGAATTGATCAGTGCAGTGTATAGCCCTTATCAAATCTCTACCAGAAACTGCATTTTTTTTTACTAATATAAGTTTTAATTACTTCAGTTGGAATGCAGAGAACATCTATTAGTAGAAGGAAGATGGGTTTTGCTACTCAAGTTCAGCCTGCCAGTCAGAAAATCCCTTATATTTCATAAATGAATTCAAAGGTCTGTCTTTTCTTTTAACAAAGATAATGCAGATTACAGACTATTTCCATCACTATAGGTTGTCATACCAACTTTACTTACAAGTGGTCTGACCATATTATATTTTGAATACACCCACAAACATGCATATTTCTCCAAACTCCAGTTGCAGAATGGAGTGGCTTCCAAAAATAATGGCAGCATTTTATGTTTCTCTTGTTATTACTGAGTGTACACATGTGATATATAAATTATATCTAAAATGTTGGAAGAATGAGCAAAAAAGAATCATGAAAATGATTTCACATGATATTGTAGCTGGGCTTATGCCATGGGACAATGTGCGGATCTCTGTGATTGAATTCTCTTTGTGCATTCCAGCTGCAGTATATCCCCATGTATGCCAGTGTGCTCTAATGGGAAATTTGGATGCCTATGGGGCTTTGATCTACTCCAAGAGATTTCAGTCAGCAAACAGGACTGCATGGCGCAGCTCCAAGTGTACCCACTTTGCAGCACAGACACAACCAGTATGAGCTAATTAAGTAAGCTGCAAATGAAATGGGGTGAATTCACAAGTGATGATTACCTAAACTCAGAATGCTTGTGGCTTTAAGTTGGGACTATCTTGTTACACACTCAGCAGAGCAAACTTGTGATCAAATTCTGTGACTGCCTACATGTTGTTTAGGTCATAAGGATCTTGTTCCTTGCTGCTGCCCTTGTGAGGTGCTCCCACTTGGAGTCTGCAAAAAACCTCTCCCTCTTTCTCTCCCTCTCTATCCTCTCTCTCTCTCCTGTCCTCCCCTCTCTCCTTCCTTTCTGTAGCCATTATATTCAAAGAGGAAAAATCAATAAGGGTCACACATATTTCTTTTATTTATTAACTAATTCAATTACCTCAGATGAAATACTGATGTTTCCAGCTATATGTTCTAACGCTTCCCATGAGTGATTTATAGTGTGGGATTTACAGGCCACTAATTTTACTCACCAGTGTCTGATATATCGTTTTACAACCGAAAAAATAATCTCTGAGAGGTAGGAGATTCATTGCAGCCTTCTATATGTTCACACTGCACAGCTGAATTACAGCCTTGGGCAACCATCATCTCACACAAAAGAAGAGCATCTTCTGTGGCTCTGTATCCTCCATGCAGAGATCTACAGTGTGATCCAAAACATCACCTACACCCATAAAGTAAAAGATCCCACAGGATGAGGCAAAATCTAGACTGTGGGTAAGATGTGCTTCACACCACAACCCTAATGTCCTCCTGATCCCAGCCACTGTCCCCTCAGAGGTGAGCAGGGCTGTGCAGGCAGCTCCTTCCTGGGCTGTGCCCTGGGCTGTGCCTGCACTGCTGTCATGTCACCTGTGCCAGGGGTGGCATGGCAGCAGCGCAGACATGCCACAGGGGGCAAGACACAGCTCGGGTCCTCACAGAACTGGAAGTCCCAATGAGATCTTGAGGTCTCAAACCAACAAATGAACTATTCTCTGTTACTTATGGAGTTATTGGACATGTGCCGTTCTGTGGACCTAAAAATCCAACATTTTTCAAGCAGAAAGATCAAGAAATAACAAAATTTTCGGTGGTTCAGACCAAAAAAACTGTGGACAAGGCATTCTTTGAGTATCTGTTTATGTAATTTATTAAACAAATCTCACATTGCAGAATCCAGACAAGAATTTATGTGGAAACATGATTCTTTCTCTTTCTAGACAGCAGTAAGGAAATCAAACTGTATAAAGATTTAGGAATTATGAGGATGAGAAATTAAGCCAAGCTGATTCAGGAAAGTCAAACTTGTGTCTGTAATTCATGATGGTTTGAGAGTGAGAGGCAGTGTCACTTTTGTTTTAGTTTAGTGAAAAAAACAATTTAGCTGAAGCCTTATGGCTTATTTTTTCACCTTGAATTTGTCTTTTTCTGTCAATATGGTGATTCAACATTAAAAGATTAAATCCAAGAATCAAAATTTAAAAGGCTGGTGACATTCCTGTCAAAAGTACAGACTAAATTTATGCACTTGTACAGAGAGAACTCCAAAGAACAGAGACACCTTTATAGTAATTTTACCTACAAAAATAGACCTTACAGATATAAATGGAAAAAACCCCTCAGTTTTGTAGTCAAAGACAGTTGTTCTCCTTTATACTTTTTCTTTTTCTTTACACTTCTAAATATTTTTTACCACATCACAATGAATTCAAACACAGTGAAAAAAATTTATGATAGCTGAGGTGTCATTTTTTGCTACTTCTACATTTTTCAGCTTCCAATTTCATCAACACCAAAAAATATTTTTAGTTTTCCTCACCCCCCAGTGTTCTCATATGAGAAAGTAACCGAAAACAAGAATCTTGACTTTTCAATTAATATGTTTTAGGCTATGCCATGAGTTGGATATATATATTTAGGGTACTAGTTCCAAGGTAGTAATTAATTAATTGCTTTCATAAGACTGTGAACAACTTTTTTAACTTGGTACCTCAGCATATTGCTGTCATCAGTGCTGCTATCCCAAAACTCGTCTTGAATATATTTACGAGTGTTACTGAGGCTATGGGATATGCCAACATGCCAAGACAGTCTGGATGAGACTGATCTCACAAAGTGTAAGTATCTATGATCCAGATGCCTCCAGATGTTGCGTATCATACAAATGCCAAAAACCAAAAGAAGCCTGAGAATCTGGCTGTTCATCAAAATAATGAAAAATTATAAACAGGTACCCAGTGCTGCCCAGGAAACTACAGTCTATGTAAAATAAAACATCTGATGCTTCAAACCAGATATGGACTGCTCAAAAAATATTTTCTGTACCTAGTCCTGCCTTCACAGCTCCATATACTCAAAACCGCCATCAATTATTAGCAATTCCTCATTAGTATGCACCTGACACACGTGAGGAGAATACAGGGCTACAAATGCAAAACTCTAAAGAGGATATCAATTATTTGCCTTAATCATTGTCATCCATAGCATTTCAACAATACTCTAATGCTGAGAACCTGTTCCTGAACTCAAACTGCATAATTATCTCCACTATTGCTATTTTAAATTATTTTCCTTTTCAAATCATCAAGTCAAGCAGTAAAAATAAATTTTCACTAGGAAATGAACAAACCTGTTATCTACCCTTCAGGAAGAAAGCTGGCATGGATTTTAGTTCTAAAATTCATTTAAAGAAACACTGTACTTTAAAATTGGTTCTAAAGAATGGGTAGTAAGAACTCTGCAAAAGCCCAAGGCTATCAATATGGTACATAAACTGTTTTTTGATGGATTCTGACTCATATTCAGATATCACAGGAAGTTTCCTCTCAAGTCCAAGGCTTACTGTATGGAAGGCAGAAGACAGGTAATGCAATAATTATAGGTGAAAGAAAAAGGGAAGGTAAACACACTGCAAAATTAGGAACACAAAGTTGGCAGAGGATGATGATGACATCCTTTCCATTGAATATTGCGATATCTACCAGTACTGGACTGAGGTGCTCCCAGGCTCTGTCCCCTGCCCTTCACAAACACCCTATCACTACTCCTCACACCCTTCAGATTGTTCAGCTTTGGGTAATACCAAAGGCAAGGCACAAAGCTTGTCTCTGTCCCTCTTTGACAAATCATCCAAAGGCTCTGCCAACTGCAGGCACAGCCACTCTTTATTTCTGTTTGCAAGTATTATTTTAAAGCCGTTCTTGCTAAAGCCAGGGTAAGATAAACAACTAATGGGCTTGTGGATTGAACAGTGATAGACACTTTCACCTTAGATCCTTCAAATTTCCATATTTAGGAAAAGCAGGTGCACTAACATGCAGACATGTTTCTCCTTGAACTCGAAATGATGCAACTCACATCAAAGTATAAAGTCTCTTAAAAATACAGCACCATTGCCCAAGGTATTATTAAAAAGCTGAGTGATTTTGTAGGATCTCTTTTTTTTAACTTATCCTGGCTGAACATTTTCCATGTGATTTCTAACAGTCAACACTAAAATGCTGTTATTTCACACACACACACACCATTCATCCATCTAAAACATGTGGGACTAAAATGAGCTCTCAAGTCATGGCCAGCAAGGGGACTGAATAAATTGGTACTAATATTTGAAAGAAATTTCTTTCCCCATTAATTCTCAGGATTAGAACTCCAGAATAATTTAAAATCCAAACAGATCATGAGACCTAGAGAACAAGAGGGAAACAAAGCTGAGTACAAGTCATAGAGAGTTACAAAATGTAGTAAATTATAAAAAAATGGCTGAAATAACAGAAGTTCTGACAGAATTTCACACTCAGAGGAGCCAATGGAAGACTATGCAGAGACATGACATGGGATTTAGTGTTGCTTTCAATAGTATCACATAAGGCCACTGAACAACAGTTTTTCAAGTAGGGGTCATCAACTATCCTTAGCAAGTATTTATGTTCCCATATCAGAGAATAATGAGCTAAGATGGAACTTTTATTTTTATTTTAAAATCCTTTAATTATTGAACTCTTCATATTAAATTTCTTTCCACTTTGCAGTTCAAGTCGTGTAATTTGCAAAATATAGCTTACTCTGAAGATTGCTAGTATATGTTTCAGGCTGATAAAGATTATTTTCCAGCTGCTTCCCATTCACAGACAGTATGTGTGGCCTTCCCTAAAGAGGATGGAAAATGTTATACTATATCCCACTACCACATGCCTTATACCCACTTTATGTGTTTATATTGGTTTTTTGCTTCTGGTCGCTAAAAAGCAAGTGTTTTTGAGACACTGTTTCTTGTCTATACCTATTGGTTTTGTTACTCTCATTGTTGCTGTCTTTTATCCAGCTATTTGGGAAAGCATGCTTCATGCAGCAGAAAGAACTGGGAAGCTTCTTCGCAAGTTTATGTTGGAAGTTCTTTGATATTATAAAGGAAACTGTGCCCCAGTAGGCTCAGCTAGTGTGCAAAATCTAGTGTTATCTGCAAATTGGTCATCTCAAGCTGCCCTTTAACTGGTGGCTCCACTGTCAGCAGTAATAAAAGTAGGTGACAGACCTTGGGAGGTAAGCCAGCCATTGATTTGCTCTGGCTACCTGACTGTGTTGGCTGATGCGTGATCTCTCAGTGCCACAGAAATAAAGTGCAAATTGTTTTTTAAAAGTGACTGCCAGGAGTGGAGTGGATGCTTTTTTAAGAATGTCACACCCAGTGTGCTGTGACACACAGCCAAGCTTTGGTCCCCTAACAGAAAGAGGAATTAGGTTAAGGTTTTACAGAAAGATTCTATATCAGCCCATCATCATGTTGATTTAGTTATTTTTAAATAACTCTTCCTGTCCTCAGTACTCTTCCAGAAACAGGCAAATTAACATTTTACCTGCTGGCAACTCAGGAATCAAAGAAATAACTTTTCAAAAGATGATGAACTATAGCATGCATTAAACACATGCCCTCCCAATTAGTGTTTATTTTCACACTCTGATGCATAGGGCACTGCATCAGTGTTCTGCTATGTTCATAAAACTTTTAGCTCAAGAAGAGACTCCGAGGTCACCTGCCATCCCCAAAGCAAGCAAGCAAATTCATCTCTTGCTGATGGCACAGGAATGAGGTGCACTGTCCCTCAGCATTCCCCACTCTCTGGGCTGCTCTGGATCTAAATCCTGCCCAGAAATGTCTGGTTGTTTAGCTGGCAATGGTAAGTCATGGGAATACAAAGACAGAGAAAGCTCTTGGGCCACGAACCCCTGGGGGCTGGCAGAGCACTCCACAGCAAAAAGCAAATCTTCCCTTGGCTTGTTCCGCAGGCAGCTGCTCTGGGCCCCATCACTGTCAGGCTACTATATTGCCTTGGCTTTCAGTTTTATTCAGTAGGACACACCCATTTGTAAAGAGGAAGAGCTTCTCCAGTAGCTTGGAAATATAGCATTTTTGATTGCCTAGCATGGAGAAGCTTTTTATTTTTATAATGACATCTTTCTGGACCACTTTGCCATTTAAAATGTCTAGATGGCAACAGAAGACCACTTCTCAACCATACATGTCTGTGGCATAAATTCGAAAAATCTTTACATTTCAAGTGTTTTCTATCCTACAATTCCGATCCCCTGATGCAGACTCCAAATATTTTAAGACAGTCAAAGAAGGAATTAAATGGAAATATCTCAAAATAGAAAAAATAAAGGAATAAATGCTACTATTTTTTTCAATGGAGTGAGCTACTTCCTTTGCGTATCTCCTTCTGAGTTTTGTCTGCTCTATACGTCTACTCGTACTGCTTCTTGGGCAGGCTATGTCTCTTGCTATGTTCATCTATGTGCACAAAGCCAAATTCAACAGCATTACAAAATGAACATTAAATTCTAAGTTCAGTGTGGAAGGGTCCCATTCAAACTGGATATTTAAAGACCCACATAACTACAGAGAAACCCCAGTATTACCTGGAACTTCTGGTGATAACACAAATGAAGAAAACAAAATGTTGGAAAAGCGAAGAAGACAGAAATGGCAAAGATGCTTAGCAAGCAGAAGAACCAAGACCATGACCTCTAATGAAAAAAAGCGTGTAGGAACATTTCTGTATCACTAAATGTGGCTCAGCTTCAATCATGGCCCAGAAAAAGAGGTCAGGAGCAGAGCTGGAATAAAAGAGGCCAATAACTGTCTTTCAGAGAAAATAAGGAAGGAACATGATGAAAGATGCAGAGTATGCAACAGGCGCAATTACAGCATGCCCAGTGGGTTAGGAGGAAAGGTGGTCACGGTGCCACTCACTACTGCCCAGGGAAATTGCTTTGGCATAGGGTTTCCTATTACCTGCTTAATTCCAGTTTGCTTGAAAATGGCAAAAGCTTTACAAGATTCTCTGTTGCAATCAACACTGAAAAGAAGCTACTATGAGGGAAAACTTGTACTAGAGATACGAAACAGAAACAAGAAACTGAAAAGCTTTCCAAAATAGACAAGATGTGAAAACACAACTGCAGGCAAATGTACTCCTAAAACATAATTGTGAAGCACTCCCAAGAAAGAGGTCATCTGTGATTTAAGTGACCAGCTGCCATGTCCCCAAGGAGCACCACAGGCAGTCCCACAACTGCTTCTCTCATAATAGAATCCAGCTGAGTATGAGAAGAGGTTTTCTTCCCAGCTTTTCCAATTTTCTTAGAGAGAAGGAGATTAATTCATTTTGCAGCTAAATAAAATTAAAGAAAAAACCCCAAACCCCAAAGCCTACACAGCTAAGTAGTCCCTCTAGAAGTTAACAGAATTAAAACTTAGTTATGAAAATGAAGAGACTACAAATTACCTTCAAACGTAAGACCAAGGTTGCAAAAATTCATAACCTGAATTATATTAACATATAGCATGTTGCTAATTAAAAACAGCTCCAGCCAACATCCAAATTACAGGGAGAATAAAACCAGCTCTTACTAAATAAGAATAGTACCTTTGTCTGAAACATGGTCTGAACCCACACTAAACATCATCTGAGGTTGAGATAATTCTGCTAATGTTTTAATCGTCACATGCCTCTTTACAGTTCCTGGAATTAGAGTTTGGAGTACCAAAAATGTCCTGAAACAGTTCAGTTATGAGAATGTTTTTGACCAAAACTTTTGAAACTGTAGCTGACTTCTGACTTAACTGAAACAATTACTAGCACAAGCAGGGGAAAGACAGTCCCATATGTGGACTGGAATTCAGAGTGTAAAGCAGCACAAAAGTGCACCTTTTCTCACCTGCCTTTTTTACTGCTGGCTGTATTTTATGCTGAAAATAGGAAGGGTGAAGAAACAAAGGAGCTCGATTGCTTGATTTCTGTTTTTCCTTCCTCCCCTCTTCCATATATGAGTATATCTTGCGTAAGTCCTTCAACAAAAGGACTTCCACACAATTGTGTTACTCCACACAATTCACCCTTCCCACAGCCATTTCAGAGGTTCTCCTGTCTTTCAGCCTCTGCAGTTCTGGGATGTGGCTACTGCAGAGTCTCACAGTTCCTTTCTGCATGGCAGAGCACTGCACCTACTGCACTCTCTCGACCCAGAGCAATAGAAACACAGTACTTCAAGGGTACTTAACCCAAGACTAAGGTAATGAAATAATTGTGCCCTTCAGTCACAAAATGGCTTTGGGCTGGCAATTTTATATTATGAAAAATATGTGCTGAAATAATGCCTGTGAGGTAAATGGCAGCCTGGGCGTGAGATGGAGTACTGTGCGTTACAGCAGAGAAGTGTTTGGCTGGGAGTTGAAACTCAGGCTTATTGTGTGCCCCTGAGTAAACAAAGCTATAATGGGTTATTGAGACTGCTGACTTCAAACAAACAATGCTCTCTGTGTAAGCATGACATTTTACAACCATGAAGCCTGAGGCATGTATGCTTACTATCATGTGTCTTTCTATCAGCTCATTTATGTGATGCTCTTGAAAGAACACCACAGGAACATGCAGCATGGGAAGGGAACAGAGCTGAGCTATGTGGATTGAACTGTCACCAAATATTGGCATATGCCATGATGACGGCCAAGGAACAAGAAATCTAGGACAACACTTGAAGTATCAGCAACTATAAATTAGGAATATAATTTTTCCCTCTCAGGGAAATTTTCAAACTGGAATGTAATGATCTGGAGATGGTGCAGACATACAAAAATCCTTACAATTATGCTCACATATTGGACCAGGTTCACACAATGAACTCTTTTTCAATCCAGCTTTGACAATTGTTAGCATAAACAACACCAACACGCTTCTTTGCTGACATTATATTGCAGAAGGGAAAGATTTACGGATTGTGTGTGAATGACTCCCATGTGCTGGGTGTCTTTTCTGTATGCTGTCACCTTTACTGTTTTCACAAGCAGTTTACCAGTTTCTTGTAGGATCATGATGCAGTGAAAAGTGTATTTAGTTTTCCCCCTGGTTAATATTTGATGGTAAATTAGAAAAAAAATACATAAATGTTAATCTAAAATCTAAAAACATAAATATATTGAGATTTTCATTACTTTAAACATTTCAAAATATGTCCCTATAAGGTAACTGAGCCTCCTTGTCCAATTTCTCACTCCTATAACTGTCTGAACAAGCAAACATGCTGCTGTCTTCCATTAATGTTAAGTTAAAGATGCTGGAATGGGAAGGGATTAATCTTGTGCCATGGTCAGTTCTCATTTCTGTCTGTGGATAATGAGTTATAGCAACAGCACAACAGCAGTGACTCTCATTATAGACTCATTCTGGGGACAGAGGGAATAATAAGAACAGAAAAGCACATTAAAAAATAGAATCCATTTTATGAAATTCTTGAAGCTGTGAGGAAGCTAGAGATAAAGTTAATCCTTTTGGGGGTCAAAATTTTCCTGAAAATTAGGAGAAACCGCTTGCCAATCAATGTTCTATCACTGACAGCAGTGTCATGACAAATGCACATACGACAGGGTTTCATCTGCAAACAAATGAAAGTTAATGAAGAATCATTCCAGAAATCAGTGGAAAATATCTTCCTTTATCCCAGTGTGCACAGTAACCCCCTGACTCACAAAATCAAATGCTGAACCAGCAGAGTTAAAAGCAAAAGCTTTGACTTGGAAATGTGAAATTTGTCCGTAGCAAAATATTACATCTTGATTTTCCAAACAGGAAGTAAAAGCAGTACTGGAGAAATCCTTATAACCAATGGAAAAAATCTTATTTTTTGAGATCTCCTCTCCTGCCCACATCTCAGCTCTACCTGAGATACCCAGCTGGAATAAGTGACTACAGATAGCACTTAATGTTGGTGCCAATCACCATCTGAAATACCTTTTCTTGTTTCTGAAGCAGGAGCTCAAGTTATGCTTTTAACTCATCTGGTTCTGTAAGGCAGCAGAGCCTTAAAGA
>VYZP01002559.1:344-17807 GCA_013400635.1 Hypocryptadius cinnamomeus | reverse complement strand
TCCAAATGCTGTATCCACTCATTTCTGAGTGGTATGGAGGACAAGGAAGTGGCATTTGTGTGTTTTTAACACTGCTAGGAAAAAAAAAAATTAAAAACTTTTCTTTTTAGGAATACAGTCTGTGTGTATGACATGTACACAGACACAGATAAGCATGTTCCAGTGCTCACAAAAACATGTGTGTTTCATTTTATTTTTTAATCCTATTGATACTTTTCTCTGATGGTTGCACTCTATAATAAAGGCCATATCTTTTTTTGTAATCTCTGTTGCTACACCACCAGCTTCATTACTAATTAATGATGTTTAACGAGGTGCTAAATTTGTATTAAATGGAGACATTAAATAAAGATAATGTTTCTTCATTAATGAGATTACTGAAGTAGTATTGTGTATCACTTTTATTCTGAATAGCTAATGAAATAATATTACTCCTTGCTCATTTACAAAGCTGACTTAAAAATATTCCTTATTTTATTCTTTGCTCTGTCACTCAAGGGGTTTTGCCAATGCAAGTAATATAAATTACCCCTAAAATTACTGTTGTTTCATCATTTCAGAGTATTATTTCATAGCACAAATATATTCTATTTATATAATGTATGTTATTGTTTCATAGTACCTGGTACAGTCTAACTGTTTGGCCATCAAGAATAAAGCTTCCTCACCAAAAAGCAGTAGCAGGAACATCAAGGTAACAGGAATATTTTCTAAAGCTCTCAACAAACTTCCCCTGAAATACCAGAGGACTACCATATAGGTGGACCTTTGTGCAGGGGCTGGATAAACTGATCAGCTCTAAGATCAAAACAGCAGATCTGGAGGCATCTCACCAGAAAATCCCCACAAAATGAGAAGTGATTTCAGGCATTACCCTTGTCTGGGCTGTTCTTTCACTTTCCAAAACAAACCTAAAAAACTTTCTCTAAATTGTCTAAAACACTGACAGCTCTAAATTTTTTTTTGTCTCTTTTTGATAGCTATGAAAATATGTTACTGTGGCTTATCTTATTCAATGCCAGTCTGTCACATATATTAAAAACAGCACAATCTACTGAGATCTCTGGATCTGTGAAGCAACTTGCCCTGAGCTCTGCACATAGTGTCTGACTCCAGAGCAGCTGGAGCTGGATCTTTTTCCTACACAGTCCTTCAAATGCTTTACCCTTCTCTCTGAGGTGCTGGATTGATTTTACCAAGCCAAATATCCGTGGAAATTGCTTAAATTAGTTTCTCTGCTGTTCTCTCACCCGATAGTTTCTTTTCCGGAAAAAGAAACAACAAGAACAAAAAAAAAAAGTAATAATTATTTCCTGAAAAGCATCATGAACAAAACCAGCCTCTGTTACTGTCTGGAAACACTCTTTCCACATGGCTGAATATTATCAGTGACCACAGAAGAGGAGGTGAGGGGTGCATTCCCACTCATCTTACCTTAGGATATGGATACTGCTTTCCCTTTGGATACAGACCTCCCGTGAACCTGGGGATAACCATGTTGGGCACCAGAGAGTCATTGATGGTCAGGAAGGCCAGTCTTTCCCCATCTGGAGACCACCAGTGGGCAATGTGGGAGTGGAGAAGTTCCTCTGCAAAACCAGATTTCCTTAGGGTCCATGAAAAAACTCACACACAGTGTCCAGCTTGTTCAGCTGGCACCAAGTTATTCTCCCTGTGCCAACTTGAAAAGTGTCTGCTGTAATTTCAGTAATTTCACATCATCCTGGGTTGAATGATTGGGTAGCAAGGAACATTGAAGGAGCATTTTCCTCAAATGCATACTTCCACTAACATCAATAAATCATCTAAATGTGAAAGATGATTGTTACTGACATATGCTTAGTTCTAATGCATTCCAATACATGTGTTTAGTTAAATTTTAAAAAATTTAAAATAATGTGGGAGTTTGGGGTATTTTTTATGATTGCCATTTTTTTTTCTCTTCTTAATATAGAATTTCAGTATATCTGATTTCTCTGAGTTGTGGCACCTGACAACATGCGGATCTTCACACAGTCATATTTTTGTAATTTTTGGAGTGCAATATTATGATTTTCTTGTCTCAGTCTAGTGGAAAGCTTTAATTCTTGAGAAGTTCAGTTATTCTGAAGTGAAACTTTCTGAAAATCTGAACCAAACTCTTTTTTAATCCAAATTTTATTTGCTTTCCAAATGAACCCAATTGTCCAAGAATATCACTCAATGTTTTCTTACATTTATTGTCAGTGTATATCACAGTCAAGAGAAACAAACTAGAAGCAACCACAGGCACAGAACCCAAACTCCTGGAATCCCAGCAGCTCCTGAGCAATTCTGAATTGTCCCTGTACAGGTCTTCTGCTTCCATTTGTGATAACACTTAGAATTTTCATTATGTATTTGATATGTTGGCCTGCTTAGTAAGGATTTTGCATTTAAAACTGAGGAATTTGGCTGGAAAACTAATTGAGAATAGTGTACTAGGGAAAAAGGCCTGACTGCATACCTAATTTGAGAACCTACCTAACAAAACTACTTAAACTGTCAGTAGAGACTCTCCAAGTTGCTAATTGGATTCTGAGGGTTCTGAAACAGCTTAATGGGTTGAATTATCTAAGTTTAGGTGAAATGAAGCTGGGACCTATATTCAAAGTTATATATTCTGGGCCATGCTTCTCTCCCTGGCCGGATAACTAAAACCTTTCACACAGGAGAAGAACAGAGAACAAATGGTGAATATCAGATAGCAGAAAACCACAATTATGTTTGCTTTAAAATATCACTGTTTGCATTTAGACAAGGTTATTCACACAAAGAAAGCTATTCCCAAATGCTTTGTAAGGTAAAATGCTAACAACAATCTCATAAAAATATAAAAAAACCAAATGAGGTCAAAGGAGGAAGAGCGCTTGATTCAACTGAAAATCTCTCAACTTCACCTAGAAAATATTCAGCCTGCTCAACTTCTGATGCTGTTAAAAAACTGCTGAAAGTGGAGCAGTGCTTTAGGTTAATGGGAAAGGAGCAGTGTGTTCCTGTGCCAACAGACACTGGGGTTCTCCAGCACGTGCAGACAGAGCTCCCTCTCACCCTGACTCCCATGGTGCTCAGAGCTGAGGAGGGCTCACTGCCTGCCTGCAGCCCTGGGAACCCAGAGAGCTCTCTGCAAGTCAGCAAATGCAACATCCTGCTTGGGATTAAAAAACTTGGAAAATAATGAACAAAGAATGCTTTAGGACATGCTTCATGAGGAAGGCTTTGGGATCATCTCCCATAACACCTCAGAAATTTTGTAGTCCCAAATAAGACAACTTTTGCTTCTCCTGGCTGTGACTCTTATTAATTTCTTATTAACTTATTATTAACTCTTATTAACTTCACTTTGTTTTAGCAAAAACTTGACATACTACATCAACTTTGATAAGCTATATTTACTTAAATTCTTCAATCTGCACACTGTCGTGTGAGATTTTAAGATTATTAAGTGCATGTAAAATTATATTCCATTTAAAAAATATTCTTTTGTTTTGAAACATACTGCCACATTAAAAGATTTCAAAACACTATGGCAACCTTGGAAGTGGGTAACAGCTACAGGCTGAGGGATGCAGATTATCATTTTAACTTCAGAGTTCACAAGGGCAGAGATTTGGGGAAAAAACCCACAGTGAGCTGTTTGCTCATAACTACTGCAATGGCAAGAGGTGTGGATAGACCATTTTTAAGGTGAAGTTCCATGCTGTATGGCATTAACACAATTCCTAAAAAAACTCTTCACATAAGAAATTCTATACCTCAGGTAACTGAGTATTTAACACCAAGCTATTTATCTATAGAACACATGAGTCCCATAGAAAGAGTAGCTGAAATATGTAATAATTTTAAGCTGCAATACCAAGCTAGATAATCTGCTCCCTTTTTAATTTTTTTTCCCCCTTAAATTTATCATTATGTTAAAAGCATTTTGGATGCAAAGAGAAACATTCTGTGGCACTGGCTGTAGAAGACAGACTGAGCTATCCCCCACTCAGATCTGGGTGCCCTTTTCTGTTGGCATGTTTTAACTGTAAATGGACCATCACTGTTGTCCCCAAAAGCAGCCAAGTGAGCCCTTTTCCTGCTCACTTTTTCATGCTACCAAGAATTCATTTGCTACATTCCGGTTTGAAATTAATTCCTCTTTCTCAGAAAACAGTGCTATATGCAAACCAGCAGCCAAGACAAAGAATGAGCATATACAAAGGCAATCTTGCAGGAAAATGAGACGGGAAAGAAGCAAACCCACCCTCAGCATTTTCTGGAATGGACAGATTTGTGCTGTTGGGTCTGTACAAGGACCTTGCATTTGTTTTTATAAACAGATATATTTGTCCAGCTTACCTTCATATAACCAGTCTGTAATTCCATTAAAAATAATTCCTTCTTTTCCTGAGGATGTCAGGCGCAATGAGCTGCTCTTTACATCAGACTGATAGTAGATGTTATTTTCAAATATATAAATCTGGATGAGGCAAGACAGATGGAAAGAAAACCAACATTTTGGTAGATATAAATGAATGTTCAGCAATGAATACATAATTTCCTCAGGCTCAGAGCAGTTTACAGAATAATTCAGCATGAGTTTGCACCAACATTGTCTTCATATTCCACTTTATTATAAAATTGGAGAAACTAAACAAACTTTTAATACTTATGGGAAGCAAATACTTCCTTTGAAATTATCTTTCCAGTTGAAATATTCTTATTCATGTTAAAAAATATTATTATATTCTTAAAAATTGTACAGGAGACAAGTTTTATAACAGCTGAATGAATAAAGAAATTTTCATCTCGTTTTCTAACTGCAAAATGAGACACACTTCTGCAAGGACATACAGCACAGTACGTACATCATAAATATAAGTTACAGCTTTATATCATGGTGTGAGAACACACTGGAGAAGCAAAAAGAAATAGCAACCTGTAGTTAACTTTTCTCAGCTTGCTGATGACTTCTGACTGACACACTAATGTTTTACCTCAAGTGTACTATATGAATGCTCTTTATTTTTCAAGTCCAAGCTCCTCATCCTCCTTTTCCCTTCTTCACTGTCACTCATTAGCCTTGTGTGCTCCTCTTTCCCTACTCACTTTGCTGCAAAGGGTATCAAGTTCACTCATTTTGTGAGGCTGAGCTCCAGGTTCCATGACAAAGTGCAACAAATCACAGTGGCCACGTGAGCACTTCCACAGCTTAACACCAAAATCAAAGCAACAGCAAGATTACGCACCACCTCAAATCACACTGAGAAAATGCATCTGTGACAGGACTAAAGAAGCCAAACGCCACAGAAGTTTTTGTTACACCATTTCAGCACTGTACACTGATGACATACAGTGTCTCAGGGAGTGTAACAGGAAGTAAATATATTTCCACCAAAGACTATTTAAAAAGCCTGGTCATTTGTCATTCTCTCATACTTCCATAATAAACGACTTATGGAAAAATACTAACCAAAGAGCAAAGTTTTATTATCACTATTACTGCTGTTCCCTTTGCTTCTAAATTACCATCTGAAATAGATTTCCCTATGAGTCCCCAAACTAATGATTTTTAGCAGTAGCCACTTCATGATTTCTGCTGCAGAAAGCCATAAAGCTGAGGTTTTTTTCATACCATGAGCAATGCAATTATTTTAACCATTACTGGGAACTGGAGGTGACTTGGAAGTAAGTCCTTTACAGCCAGAATTCAAAGCTCAGCATTGAGCTCAAATCTGAAGCAAAAATAGCTGAACCAGTTTGAATAATCCAAAATGTACTGAGGTTTATATTGGTACAGAGAATTTCTGGGAAGCTGATGTATCATCCAACATCGACAGCAAAAGAAAACAACCATGAGAGAATGCTGGATGTATCAAATCCTGGATGCTTTTGAAATAACATCAACAAGAACTTCCTGTAAATGTGTATTTCCACACTAAAAATGCACTTTTATTTCTAATGTAAAAGAAATTAATACAAACAAAACCAAGGCATGGATAACTGCTTATAAAATAATTTAGCCAAGTATTTGTTATTTATGTCAACTAAAACTATTGCTATCAGACTCCATTACAGACAGACTAAGCAGTGAACTACTCTAATGACTACTGCTTTCTATGAAGAAACTTCTTACTGAGAGCTGACAATCTCTTCTAATTTAAACAGCAGCTTTCAAGAGGTTACCAAAAAAAGCCGACTTGGTCAAATGATTCTATTTCATTTATTCTTCTTTAGTTAAAAAAATCTAATTTGTTTTTGAAGATCAGGAGTACGATTTGTGCTTCTCTCCCCCTTTTCAGGCTGTTAGTGATCTCAGTCATGAAGATACCCACATTGTCTTGTCTCTGCAGTGAAAACTTTCATTTCAAATGATCAGTGACAAAGTACAGGATTAAGAATTACTTGTTTTATGACTGAACCCTGAGAAGGTTTTTAATCCTGAGAAGGTTTTTAATCCTGTTATTACTACTTATCAGGCATTGCCAATTCCATTTGACAGATCCCAGTTAAGTAAATATCTCTGAAGAATACTCACTGTTGTGCCACTGATTGTGGCTGTATCATCTTTATTCCTCATTCATTTCATAAAACAGCTCTGTCTCCATCCTAAACCTGTTCTCAGTCACCCTCTGAACTTCCTCACAGTCTTAGTCTGCTCTATCATCCAAAGTTTCCCCTTTTTCCTCGTCACTCCTGACCCATGTTCCTTCAACTTTGAAAGCTGCTCCAAACCCCCATTTTTTTTCTTGAATGTACCTGTTGGAACAATTTAAAGTTCTTGAAAAGCTTCAAAGTCACACAGCAGCTCTGTCCCTAGCAAGCCTTGAGCTCACTGATTACCTGAATTTAACATTAAGGAGGAAGAATTCATGTTGCTTTGCAGAACATTTATGAAATACAACCACTCATGTTCCTCAACACAACTAAACTGCACAGAAGTGCACATGGATGAGTAGTTGGTGCTCTGGCAAGTATGGCCCTGCACCCACTGCCTGCAGCATTCCAAAAGATCTATTTCCCCTGCCTGTAAAACATCTTTGAAAGATTCTCCATTATGGCTAGGCATTTAATCTCATCTGTAATTCTGAATATCTGCTGTATTTCAGGAGGTGCTATTTTCCACAGGAAGCCCCTGGACTGCTGTTTCCACTGACAGAAATGCACCCTTGCTACAGTGACAGAGCCTGACCTCTGCAAAAAGGGCTGCATTCCCCTCCACCACACCAAAGGGCCCACCTGTAACTATTTAACCCATTCACCACTTGTAAATAAGGACTTGGGAGCTAAAATGTTGACTTCTGCAGCAAAACAGGCAGCAGAGGTGCAGCAGGAGTGATAACATCACTTTGAAGGCTACTTAGCCATGGCCTGAGAAGCTCTCACTTCTCTCTCAGTGAATGTAGGCAGTGGATTCAATTAAGCACAAGGGCTTTGTGCAGCCACAGAGCCCAATCTCCCATCAGTTTGCAGCCAAGAAAGGCATTTCCAAAAGGCAGACTCACTGTGAATTCTTCTTCCCAGTATAATACTTATAAGATACAAATCTACCTTACACATAGCTCTGAAATACTGAAATTTTAATAGAAATATTGAAATTTTAATTTTAATTTTTCACCCCTTCAAATTAATTCTGTTGCCAAGATTGTGAGTAAATCCTGCTTGCTTTCACCTTGTACTTGCAGATACAACACCAGCCAGCAGCAAAAGGTGGTGTCAAACGGCTTTAGGAAGTGGCTTTAGGAGGAAAACAGACACTGACTGTATTTTCTGTGAATTATCAAGAGCCCACAAACTAAGAGTAGAAATGGAACTATTTCTCAGCTGAAACATGCAAAAAAATTACAGCCCCAGAAGAAGGGAAGTCCTTAAATGCCAAGCCCTCCCCTCCCTCCACAATACCTAAAATCCTTTTCTTTGTTTCATGTATTTTTCTCTTTGTTGCTCAATTTTAAAAATCACCAATGCTTTCTGATGAAACCTCCTTACAATTCTGCTTTATGCTATACTAAAGTTTACTTCCAATCTTTTTTTTTTTTTAAACACAGAGACCAGATGAAAATTTTTATTTTTAAAAAGGCAGCTGCTCCTGCTGATTACTTGCAGTACAAGAATACCTGGAAGTTGAATTTATGAGCCACAATTTGGTTTTCAAAATTGAGTGAAAGAGAAAGAAAGTGGCTGGGAGAGAACTCAGACAGCTACTTTTCCTATAAGAGAGACTGAAACTCTCCAGCACTGCAAGACAGATAACAAATTGTGACTCTGGGTTAAAAATAATTGATCAGAACAACAAAAACAAACAAATCCTTGGAGCACAGTCTTGCAAACACATGTGCCTTACCTGACTTCAGCAAGTAGAACTAAAGATGTGCCCAAAAGTTTCCAGGAAGGGGACTTCATGTAATTCATCACTTTGTATATTGTGTTTTGAGCAATGTCACATAAACCAAGATTTCCCTTGCTAGTCTCTCTCCACTCAGGTATATGGGAGCAAGGAATAGTAAAAGGCTTCCCTTAGTATGCACTTGGGTCCATTCACTGCATCACAAGTACTGAAATGTTGACTGCAACTATTAAATCTTCCCAAACTGCTAAAAAAAGGAGTTGCTAACCGTGTATCAGACAGGTATTCTCAAGAATACATCAGCAGCTTTGTGCCCAAAAAGCTTTCAATGCTTTCAGGTATAATGATAAGAAAGTAAATTGAAAAAGGCACAAAGTGGAACCAGGATATGCTATTGTATGTGGAAATTATTATTACATGTTTTTTAACCTCTTCTATCCATCTTTCATGAGTATTCTTAAAACATTTAAAGCAATTTTTAGCTGAAACCCTTAGCTAATACCGCTGCAGACGGGGATAAATATCAAAATCTACTACCTTCAAAATTATGTGAATTTGTGGTTTCTTAGACATTTTGCACATCAAGTCTTAAACCAAATGGAGAAAAACCCCATAGAAATTCTTTAATTATTTTATTAAGTATTTTCCAATTAATGAAAAACACCTGGAAGAATGTTTTGGCTTAGTGAGATACTAATTCTTGGTAATGATCACATTTATTTCCACTGACTGTGAAGAATTTGAGGCCCTGCTTGCTCTAATATTCTACCTCAGCACTAATCCTCAGCACTAATCGCATTCTTCCACATCTGGCATCCTCTAAACCATTTTTTCATATACCTTCTTCTAAATGAATTCCTTCCAAAACACTTATTTACTGTTTGCAACATGTTTCACAATTACAGGATTTGCTTTCAGGCTGAGGTCTGGAGCAGAGCACCCCATCCAAGTTAGCTGCAGATGGCAGAGAGCTGTGAAAACAGAGACATCCACTCCCTAGCTGAACAGCAAACCTAGTGCCAGTAGCTGAAGAGGCCCCCTGTGCGTCTTTAATCATTTCAAACACTACAGGCAGAGAAAAGCTGCTAAATTACACAAAAATACTCCACTTTTTCCTTTTTGGCGGTCCACTAAAGCCTCCAGCATGGCCCATCCACACTGAATCCCTCCTGTGATTGCAGGGCAGCGTTTCAGTGACAGCACCAGCCTGTTCTGCTCCAGCTGGGCAGCAGCAGCAGCAGCTTGCCCAGAGCTGTTGCAGGTCACCCTAAAGCCTGGGTTTTTTAGGTGGAAGGAAAGCAGAGCTGCTCTGTTCAGCCTGGAGAAGAGAAGACTGAGAGAAGACCTCACTGCAGCTACAGCTTCCTTGTGAAGGAACAGGAGGGGCAAACATTGATGTGTTCTGTGCAGTGACAGGACTCAAGGGAATGCCTGAAGTTGTGCCAGGGGAGGTTTAGGTTGGGTATTAGAAGAAGGTTCTTCCCCCAGAGGCTGTTTGAAGACTGGAACAGGGTGGAAGGAAATAAATTGCAGAGTATGGCTACAGATATTGTTTGCCATTACATGGATTCATCAGGATGAACACCTTGTTCAAGGAAGGTGCAAACCAAACTCTAAAGCTACAGAGCAGATGCAGCCGGAAAGGAAACAAAGAAGTCTCTATAGAAGTATCTATAAATCTTTGGTTAGAAAAAAAAAAAAAATCTGTGCAACAAGCACTGGTGTCTTTCTGTACAGGTGAGAGTTCTACCTGTGATGCATAAAAATCATCAGATTCTTCCACAGAATCTTGGACCAATAATAGATAAATAAATACTCCAACCTGGAACAGCTTCAGCACTCCCAGTTAATAGCCCAGAGAACATGACAGTCTTCCTTACCTTTCACACTGAAAATATGAGCTATGACAAGACTAAGAAATTTCTGATTATGCCCAGAGGGAGACCTCCAGGCATTCAGGACATGCTTCTGCTGCAGAACTCCTGCAGCTGCTAATGACAGCGCTAAAGACATCGCCCCACGGCCTCCTCAGGCAGCCCAGCCCTGGCTGCATTCCTGTGTCACCTTGGCAGGGACACACAGCTCACCCCTCTGTGGCCAGCACAGCGAGCTCAGAGCCCAGCACTCCATGGAACAGAGAGCTGAACTCCACTTGTGACTCTCTGCAGAGGGGTGAGGACATTTCTGCTGCAGAAACCAGCAGCAGCTGTCGCCACATTTCTCTTCACAGTGAAAAGCAAGGCACAATTCTTCCCAAGGATTTCTGAGATNGAGGTTTAGGTTGGGTATTAGAAGAAGGTTCTTCCCCCAGAGGCTGTTTGAAGACTGGAACAGGGTGGAAGGAAATAAATTGCAGAGTATGGCTACAGATATTGTTTGCCATTACATGGATTCATCAGGATGAACACCTTGTTCAAGGAAGGTGCAAACCAAACTCTAAAGCTACAGAGCAGATGCAGCCGGAAAGGAAACAAAGAAGTCTCTATAGAAGTATCTATAAATCTTTGGTTAAAAAAAAAAAAAAAAAATCTGTGCAACAAGCACTGGTGTCTTTCTGTACAGGTGAGAGTTCTACCTGTGATGCATAAAAATCATCAGATTCTTCCACAGAATCTTGGACCAATAATAGATAAATAAATACTCCAACCTGGAACAGCTTCAGCACTCCCAGTTAATAGCCCAGAGAACATGACAGTCTTCCTTACCTTTCACACTGAAAATATGAGCTATGACAAGACTAAGAAATTTCTGATTATGCCCAGAGGGAGACCTCCAGGCATTCAGGACATGCTTCTGCTGCAGAACTCCTGCAGCTGCTAATGACAGCGCTAAAGACATCGCCCCACGGCCTCCTCAGGCAGCCCAGCCCTGGCTGCATTCCTGTGTCACCTTGGCAGGGACACACAGCTCACCCCTCTGTGGCCAGCACAGCGAGCTCAGAGCCCAGCACTCCATGGAACAGAGAGCTGAACTCCACTTGTGACTCTCTGCAGAGGGGTGAGGACATTTCTGCTGCAGAAACCAGCAGCAGCTGTCGCCACATTTCTCTTCACAGTGAAAAGCAAGGCACAATTCTTCCCAAGGATTTCTGAGATTCACATTCTCTGAACCTCAGAAAAAGGAAAACACAATGTTTATCTCACTTGCTGTGCCTGTGTTGTGCCAAAGTAGAATGCAATATGGAGATTGTCTACCCAAAGTGATGGTGTTTTGTTCCCTTGGCCTACCAGGGCCTAGCGTGTGTGTGTGTGTCCAGACAGTCACGAGAGAGTTACGGGATGAGTGCAGTAGTGTGAGCAGAGTGAGTGCTTGGCAGATTCAGTGTAAATGTAATGTACATAGTATAGAATAATATAGCATAATAAAGTAATTAATTAGCCTTCTGATATCCATGGAGTCATTCTCTCCCCTTTGTCAGGGATTGCCTTGATTCAATAGGCAGCCACCCCGTGTCCCACACAGCCCATCGCTCACGCAATCGCTGCACCTCAGCACAGCCCCCGCCAGCCCTGCTGGTTCCTCAGCATTCTCCACAATCCCATCCCTTCTTGTGAGACTGCCAGCCAATTAGCTGTGTAATTAATTCTTCAAAAGCTTCAAGATGCTTTTCCATCTGGGCTTGCCTCTTACCATTTGTTCTGTCTCCTGTCCCACCATACAGGACTAGCCAGGGCAAATCCAGCTGCCCCCAGTCAGATCATGTTGTAATAAGTTAGCTAAAACTATATTTTCTTCATGCAGGAAAAGCTCAACTTTTATTGTATATGTTATATTTGATAGCATTATTAGAAATTAGATTAGCATTATTATCAATATTATTAGATCTTATTGGTTGACAGTACATTTACACTTAGTTCATTGTTCGGTACATGGTATTTTGCATATTTATCAAACGTTTGTATTTTTAGGTTTTTTACATACTTTTTCTACTGTTCTCATGGGACAGATCATATTGTTTATACAGGTGTGCTTGTTTTTCACCCTAGGAATAGATTATTGTGTTAATGAATTCTCATTTTCAAGATGTTTTCATATGGGAATTTAGCTTAGCTGAAGTGGCAGGGTCTAATCTATATTTTATAAGACTTTTCTTTTATAAAATTTTTACCTGTCTGCAACAAGATCATTCACTAAGATTTCTATGTGAAATATGTTTTTTCACTAACAACCATTAATACAAATAATATCAGCTATTCAAGAGCAGAACAAAGTCAAATAAAGAATATTTTCTTAGTTGCCCTGCAAATATTGTACTTTGCTCTTCAGAGATTAAACCACAACCTCTCCAGTTTCAGGGGCAGTGCTAAGTTTATACTGCATGATAACATGTATGCACACATATATATTGTATATACCCAAAGAGTTGATGCCTTTTTGTTCTAGAACATATGGAAACTCCAGCACAAAATTGGTCTTGCATAGAAGAACTAAATAAGTGGCATAATAAATGAAATAATTAATTTTAGGAATATTTTAAAGTAATTTTTATTCTAAAAATGTGGTCTCAATTCCTACCGTTGCTTTCACCGTAATTATGGAAAAATGCAGATATCCGAAAAATGCAGATATCCATGCATGTCCTTTGACTTGTAAGTAATATTAGAACTAATTGCAGGAAGAAATTAAAATCAAAGCCCTGCATCCACATCAAGACAATTTGGTTGCCAGTTTTCAACAGCTGCTGTTAAGGTAGCAAGTTTGGTTTACATTCAAGGATTTAAAGTATTTGTTTCTACCTTCTGGTTCACAGATCTGAAAAATTATAGAAATAGCTCCACTTCAGAAATTTACAATTAGTTTTCAGCAGTTTAAAAAATACTGCAAATCACCCATAGGATCTATCAACGCAATAGCTTTCAAATGAGTATCTGGCTTGGCATTTTCTCTGCCACCATTCAGCATCCTCCAAGGTTCTTACAGACAATTTTTTTTTTTTTTTTGAGAGCCACTGATTACGTTATTTTTAGTCACAGTGTAATATCTGCTCTCTTCCAGTCCAAACTGAGCAAACATTTTCTTGTCACCTGTGATTTCACTTACTATACTCCTGGGACTCACAGACTTAAACTGAAATTGTCAGACCATTATTATACCCACTGTTACAGAAGATGAGTACCCCTTCCTGCCCTTTTTCCTTGCCAAAATCTTATTTTACTTGAAGCAGATTCCTGCTGAAAATCAAGGTGTAGTTAAGATTATGTGCTTTGTGTGCCAACACAACAACAGTGTATTCGCTATTTTTTCTTTTTTTTCCCCCTTTCACAGAAAAGATAAATGCTCATTTGGGGAAGAAAATATCATCCAGAAGGACTGGGCACACAGTGTTAGACAGGAACAGTTGTTTGCTGTACCAAGCTAGAAGTTCCATGACAGCAATCCAAACCTCCTGGCCTGTACCAAAGCTCCTCTGTGGCCAAGAGCCACAGGGCACATGGTGGAGAAACCCACAGAAATCCTTCAGGGCTCTATTTGGGAGCAGGAAAGAGGTGGCTTTTTCTGTGTTCTGTGCTAACCTGGGATTGTGATGTCATTTGGCCCATTTTTATCTCCAGCTGGAGACTCACAACTCTGCTGGCACAGGGGTCACTCAAAGTGCCCATGGTCAGGACAACAGCTACACCCCCAGCCTTCCTGTGACAAGGCTCTGGAGTGTTTCCAAATCAGGAGTCGATTTACTGCTCCACACAGGTGAACTGAACACACATTGTGTACAAAATCACATGGACAAACCCCATTTCTAGGAGGCACTTTGCACTTTGTTGGAAAAGGATTGAAGGGTCTGGTGTCTGCCATTCTTGCCCACAGGAACCAGCTGTGGAAGAAGCTCCATGGTAATGAAGAGGACACTCACTCATTGAGAGGCAAGTGAAATGCAGGGTGGCAAACTACCACCCCAGGCACTCATCATGCATTTCACTGCTGGGACTGATTATCCTGTTAATGTCTTTCTTACAGCAGCCATCTCTAAAACCAAAGAGAATTGTTATATTTCAGATCATATAAACCACAGAGAAGTGGCTTATAAAGCTTTCATAGGTGTGAATTTTCGAAGGTTAGAATATTCTTTAGTGACTTTGCAAGTTACAATTACACAGACTTCTTCCAAAAGCCTTTTATTTTTTTCTCACATCTTACAAACTTTCTATGCAGATCACATATGTTACAGGATGACAATTTCAAGGGAAGTTTTATGGGATTGTATTGCAAAGCAGCTTTATTTCCTATTCCTTTCACCTACAATATATCTATTTAGATATAGTAGTCTATTTAGATATTAGTCTATTTAGATTGCGAGCTCTCACAGACAGGATTGCAGGCTATGATATCTGATCTAGTTTGCAATACAGCTGCTTTGCAAGTCTCCAGGAGTGCATAATGGCTCTGATCTCTTCTCTGCAGATGGTTTTGGGTTTGTTTTTGGGGTTTTGTTTTTTTTTTTTCAGTAGCACAGAGACNTTTGGGGTTTTGTTTTTTTTTTTTTTTGCGGGTCAATCTGTACTGGTACAAAATTTTCAGAGCCATTCAGCTCTGACTTACTCCAGCTCCTGCCCCACAGAACACTAAATTATGCAGGTACTGGGCACCACAGGCACCATGAGCTACCTGGGCAATGCCTGGCAGCGGACAAAAATCTCCCCTTACATGATCCATGTTCCAAAAATCATCAGACACATTGCAAATGAGGTGGAAACCAAATAATAGATAATAACAAAATTATTATAATTGTAAGCAATAAGAACTATATTCACTCTTAAAGGTATCAATTTTCTAAAGGTTGTGATTGACCTGCACAACAATTCTTTCAGAGGAAGCTTTCAAACCTTTAGATTATGTTGTAATTAAGGGAGAGGGGAAGTAGTTGTTGTTCAGTAGGAGACATGGAGACCTCAAAGCACAGACACCCCAATGTCATACACTACATTTTTCTGGTGTCAGTTACAATATGTTAATTTTATTTTTGCAGTAATCAAGCTGTCAGACATAGCAGAAAGAACAGAACACTGAAGCACCACTTTTCTTCTGTCTAGATTAATGCCACTGCATCACAGTAATGTGTTAGCACAATGGTTTCTGAACAACCACAAACAATCTACAAGGCTATTATATTTAATTGCCATTTAGATAGTTTATAAATCTACTGTAAACAATAGCAAGGATGCACTCATAATGCAGCTGTAAGATTAGTTACTAATGTCATGACATAAAGCAGGCCATGAACTCAGACTATCAGCAACTCCATGGTAACTCTGATGTTTATGTCCTTGATTTCCAATAAATGCGGGGAAGCGTTGCCCTCTTTTGTTCCAACACACATTAATTATGTTGCCTTTCCAATGATATTGGATCATGATGCTCACTAAATTCACACCCTGCCTCATCCCATGACAGCTTACCCAGGAGAGCAAACATAGTGTAATGTGCTACATAAATAAAATCACATATAATATCTGAACTACGACCTACACAGAAAGCTGCTTCATAAATCTGCTGCACAGATCACAGCAGGACTGCCTTGCCCCCAAGCTGATGGTCTGGATCTGCTGCTTCCTGCCATGGAGCTGCCTGAAGAGCTCTGCTGGCTGCAGCACTGTGCAAAATGTCACTGAGGATTGGGCTGCTCAGCCCTCTGATCTTTGTCTAAGTGATGTGAAGAACAGACTTATCCAAAACCAGTGCATGCTCAGGAATTCACACTCTTCCTTCCTCACACTTACTGATTGCTTCTGACTAATGAGCCAGCGTGGAGCTTATAACAAAATCATAATCTGTCCTTACCATAAAATCTTTTTAAATGATCTCTGGTTATTTCAGGCTCATCTTACACTGATATCAAGCATTCAATTATGCCCAGACTGATCAATCCATAGCAAGCTAAAGTGAAAAATTTTCAACCTAGTTACTCCAGAAGGAAAAAAAGCAATGTTTGGAGACAGAAAAATACCTAAGGAAATTGTAAGGGCTTGGTATCAGAGGAGGAATCTTCTGTTTTCTTTGACAAAATGCAAGAAAGTAGCATTAAAACTGCAAGAACAAAAGTAAAAAGATACCAAATTGAAAATGCTGAGCTGTAAAGTCATACTTGCATTTTCTTCTATTTTTAGAGCAGTGGGCAACCCCTGAGAACTTTGTATGAAATACAATAGACCAGGCTGCCTCTGAGCATCTCCTACATGAGAAACCCCAGCAGAGCTGAACACAAAGATTTGTCCTTTCAGCTGCTATTGCTGACCCAGCCCATCCTGCTGTATGGGACACGTGCCTTCATCTCCCCACTGCACACAGGGTTCAAGCTGCCTGCTGTCTTCATGATGGTCCAAAATTTTACTGGGTGACATCCACTTGTACAGACTCCATATAGCACTCCAATACAAGAAACACAGTGTGTCTTAAAATATCTCATTAGGAATGAGACAAGGAAGAATTAGGAAATTTTGACTAGCTCTTAGACCAGCACATCTGTTTGGGACAGTTCAGCATCTGGAAAACAACAGTTGAAAAGAACTTTTTGCTTTCCTTCCACACAAAACTTTTCCCTTCTATTTCTGTAAACATTCTGTCACCTGCCATAAACAGAAGGAAATCAATGCATTGTGTTCTCTTAGATATCAACAGCACTCCTGACTTTTTCATCCTCGTTCTCCAAGCCTTGGAGCTGCCAGTGGAGATACATTCCCCACAGCTACACATCCACAAGCAGTTCTTTGCGTTTCACTGTCTGGTCCAGGCTGAGTTAACATGAAAGCCTAAGTCACTTTAACACAGAGCAGTCAAAGTTTAATCAGCTCTGATCTTTCAGCACAAACACAGTGGGTAAGTCATAATTCCACTGTAGGGAAAAAGAAACATGCAAGGACATTTATGGGCTGATGATGATGGAATTTTATGTCTCCTTTTCAAGAGGGACTTGGCTAAAATAGAGAGAAATAGCCAGGAGAACTGAACATACCCAAAGCTGTTCCACCTTGCAGAGGAGACAGTCACTATGACTTCCACTGACAGAAACCTGTCTATATTTCTGATGGATGTTATGTGCTGAATGAGAAAATAGATTTTAACATACAGCAAACAGAACCTATAAATGGAAGTGGTGGAGGAACCCTGCCACAGAGCAAGGG
>VYZP01002557.1:0-78280 GCA_013400635.1 Hypocryptadius cinnamomeus | reverse complement strand
AGGTGAGGGGGGGACGGGCGGCGTGAGGGGCGCGGGCCCCGGGCTGAGGGGGCGATCGCACCTCCATGGCTCGGGCCGGCCGGCCGCGCCTGCCCGGAGTTGCGCTCGGCCATGTGCGGCCTCTGGAGGTGCGGAGGGTCCGTGTCCCGGCGCTCTCGGCTGGGGCCGGCCGTGGCCGCTCGGCAGGGTCGGAACGGGCGCCGGCCCGGCAGCGCGGGAGCAGCTCGCACAGCGCCCGGCGAACTGACCCGAGAGCGCCCAACGCTCCTGGGGCTGTGCGGGGAATAGCGCGGGCTCGTGTCGGGCAGGGAGCGCTCTCAGCGGCTCCAGGGTCGTGTCCTGCCACATACAGGGTGTACAGCATGCTCAGATCGTGTAGCATGGTGAGGTCAATGTCCTGGCTCGTGTAGGGGTATATAACATATCCATGTTTGTGTCCTGGTTCATACAGCACTCCCAGTTCATCTCCTGGCCTCTGTAAGGTGTGCAGGACGTGCAGAGGTACCTGCTGGCTCATACAGGCTGCACAGCATATTCACACCATGTGCCATGTCCCAGTGCATGCCCCAGCTCACACAGGGTGCACAGCCCAGCACCTGCATGAGGGCAGAAGGCAGAGAGAGGAGCACCTGCATGAGAGCAGAAGGCAGAGAGAGGAGCACCTGCATGAGAGCAGAAGGCAGCAGCGTTGCTGTTCTCTGGCCATGTCACTACCAGGGGACTTTGCAGATGAGCCTGAAGGGTTTGCATTTCTCAGGGGTGCACTTGAAGTTTCACCTCAGACAGCTGACAGGAGTGAGTGCTAAGAAAATCCAAACTCTGAGGCCTCAGTTATGGGAGGTGCTCCCTTATCGAGGCTCTCGTGGGCTGGAAATGTGCCTGTGAGCTGCCATGACCTGAAGCATGGTGAGGAGTGTCCTGCCTGGCTCCTGCCAGCAGCCTGTGCTGTGTTTCCTTATCTCTTGTGTGGCCCCTAACTGACAGATCTGCATATTGTTGGTGTGGTCTGTGGTTTCCCTGCAGGTTATGGAGAGAAAATGTGACAGGGGAAATTGTGTGACAAATAGGGTCGCTTCAGGGTCGGGATGTCAGATTTATTGTGTCACAGAGTGCCACTTGGGTGTTTCTGGGCAATCCAGCTCTTCCTCCACAGAAATCCCCAGGGGCTTGTTAGCATCCATGGCTGGGAACAAAGCTGCTGCCTCTGGTGGGTTAGACACTCCAGCAGAGCCCGAGTTTTACTCCTTAACCTGTCATTCAGGCCCTCAGGGAAAAAGCAGTGAGCAGCAGCTGTGTGGGGTGGGGATAAGAGGGAGGGGCAGGATTCTCCTTTCGGTTGGCTCCAGCTGCAGGGACAGCCGTCCCTTTCCTCCCGGGCCGAGCTGGCAGTGTTTGCTCTCACCATTCCAGCGGCTGGAGCTGGTGCAGAGCTTTTCAGGAGATGTGTTGGTGGGAGTGGGTCAGTCAGGGCATCTCTTCTCCCCACATTCTCGGGGATGTGGTGCCCAGCTCGGGAGCCCTTTTGTGTAAGGAGATCTGAGCTAGGAGTGTTAATTGCTGGAGGTTTTTCTTGCACGAGCTTCCCCGGGCTCCGGCTGACCCAAATTCTTCTCTTTTGTTTTGAGCCACAAACTGCTTTGTGCAGGGTTTCCCACCATAATTCTCTGGCTGGTGCTGGGCTCTGCTCACTGCAGGGCTTTTTCCAGAAGAGGCTGGGCTGTGTTTCCTGGGGGATCACTGAGGTGTCTGGATTGAAAGGAGCCCCTGAGGGTCCTGGTCTTTGCTGTGAGTGTGTGAGGCAGGTCTGTGGCTGTGGGCACACTGGGATCACAGAGAGGTGGAATTTGGGGTGTACTGTGGGTTTCTCCATCCCTCAGGGTGCAGTGATGGGAACAGGAAGGGGTGGGGGCTGGGGGAAAGCTCCACATTTGATTAACTCAATATCAAAAGCCCTGATTTGCCCCAACACATCACAGTGCTTATCTGGGGCAAGAGCCATTCCTTCTTTGTTGCCTGGGCTTAGGAATTTGTTTCTGAGGCTCGTTATGAGTAGCACATAACCTGTTACCTCAGCGGGTGCTTCTCAATAGCTCTTGTGTGCTGATAATTGTGGTTTTATACCCAGAATAGCCAGGAGCCTTTTCTGCTCCCTTGCTGCGGGCAAGGACTCTCAGAGGCAAATGGGCTGAAGGTGCTGCAGCTTGTATTTAATGAGCTGTGTCTCCCTGGCATGGGACAGGCTGTTAATTAGGGAGAATAAGACCAAACGTTGCACAAATCTGACAGTAACTTCTGAATTGATGGGTGGTGATTTATTATTGTGCTTTGGAGGGAGGGAGGCAAAAAATGTGAATACATCAACACTTATGAATAGGCAGAAATAAAATTATAATTAGCTGTAGTTTCTAGAGTCAGCTGGTTTTCATGGGCTGGAGGGTGACGTGTGTGGGGGCTCTGGGGTTTTGCTGCCTGGACATCTGATGATGGAAGTGAACTTAAGGTTTTAAGCTGCTGCTGATCTGTGTCTTTTTTGGATCCTGGAGTCAGAGAAGGAGCAAAATTCTCTCTTTTATTTCTGCTGTTTGGGAGATGTGTGTGTGCTTACATACAGTGCAGTGTCCCACAGCATCCGGCATAAAATGAGTGAAAATGCAAATACCTAAATTAAATATATATAGACCTGAGCTGCAGGCCCTTCCTCTCTGAAGCTTGAGGGGCTGGACAGTGAGTGCTCTGCTGCTCTCCACCTCAGCCAGGGTTGTTTTGCACTTTCCCAGGCGGTCCCAGCCCAGGCAGTGGAATGGAAGTTCCAGAAGGTGTCCTGTGATAATGCAGCAGAGCTGGTTGTGACGCAGGGAGCACAGTTACGTGTGTGGGAGGTGTTCAGATGCATTTAGAACTATTTGTGGGCTCTTTTCTTTAAGGGCAGAATGACTGGGGAGTCATTCAAGCTTCTGACTGGAGAAGTGGATCTTAATTCAAAGCTTTCTGTGAGGAGGAAGAGGAGGAGGAGGAAGAATGAGGACTGACAGCCTCCTCTGTCAGCTCTTTAGGATGAGGTGCAGGAGACAGAAGGGCTGTTAAAGCTCAGGGGTTCATGTTCACCTGGTCTGGAGCAAGTGAGAGCCCAGCATGATGGTCTGGAGGAGCAGGACCTGTTCTTGATGACCACACTGACTGTAGGACCTGCTGTGGAGGGCAGGAGGTTTGCAGAGCACTTGTGAAGTGAGCCTGAGCTAGAGGATGAGGGATGTCGGTGAAAAGGCTGGAATGCAGAGTTCACTGGAGGGCTGTGGCAAGGTGGAGGAAGGTTCAGGAGGGGCTGAGCTCCCTCAGCATCTCAGCTGGCCTGGAGGGCAGGGGATGGCCTTGGAGGCTGTTTCCAAGGAGGTGGCAGATGTGCTGTGGGACTCTCACCATACTAAAGGGGTTTGGTTCAGTCTTTGGCTGTTTTTGTACCCAGTCATCTGAAGAAAGGACCCCTTGAAAATGTCAGGTGTAGGGTTTGCCTCCTTCCCTTGCTGGATGAAACAGCTAACAGGCACAGAGTGAGCTGTAAGGAAAACCTGAGCTTGTCACTGCTTCCAGCCACTTGTGCTGCTTATCCGTGTTCTCCTGGCTGTGCCCAGGCTGTCCTGGTCCCTCCTCTGCTTCCCAGATCATCCAGTCTGTTTATGTTCATTGTAGCACTGGGGGAGGCCAAGATGCTGCCTTTCCCAGGGCAGCTGCAGGGTCAGGTCCTCACCCTCTGGGATCCTGCTCTGGCATTCTCCCAACAATTCAGAAATCACTCCAAGGAACAAGCTTTGCACAGAGGTCTCTGGTGCTGCAATGGTCTTTTTGTGACCAGGTTTGGCTTTGATTCATCCCCCAACATAGAGAAGACTTTTGGGTTCACCTGGGCAAAATGAAAGGAGGAGAATTGGGAATCCCTGACCTTAAGGGGGCTTGTGCCATTTCCTGACTGGTCTCATTTTCCCCACTGATTTTGTGACTGGTGGCCTTGCTGCTGCATGTGCTGCTTGCCCTGGACCCAGCTTTGTTGGCGGGTGTAATCCCTGTGCTTGGACAATCAAAGGCCAAATATTTATTGCCAATTTATATTTTCAAAGGCAGTGATGTAAGAGTTGTCTTCAGCTTAGCCAGGTAACAGCAGTGAAAGCTGCAGACTGCCTCTTCCTGATTAATTCAGTGGGAAAGCTGCTAATTGTCATCTTCTGGATAAAATTTTAATTCAGAAGAGCCAAAGTAGCAACTCGCCCTTTTTATGCAGTGAAGGCAGTTCTGGAGGGGAATGGTGGGTGTTGGATTGTGAGGGAGCTGTTCAGACAGTGTAACTCCCATGGGATTACCTAGGTGGGACCTCTGAGGAGTGCTCCTGTTGGTGCTGGACTTGTGGTGTGTATTGAAATATCTTCATTTGTGTCTTTAGCAAAAGGAGCAGCATGTCTGCAAAGACAAATTCTCCACCGCTGGAGCCTCCAGCAGAACGTTCCTGCCTCCAGCATTCCTGCTGTCAGGATGTACAGCACACAGACAGCAGAGAGCAAGGAGGAGGAGCCCCTGCACACCATCATCAGCAACACAGAGAACGTGAAAGGTGGGCCTGGCACACGTGTCTTGTGGGGATGCTCTTGGGGTGCTCCTGGGTCAAGGTGTGGTGGAGGTGAGCCCTCCTCAGCAGTGCTGCTGCCTCTGGAGGAAGTGCAGGTGCTGCTCACCACATCCTTTCCATCTGTGTTGCACCATCACCTCCCAGAACCTGGGTGTGGAGGTCAGCATGGCCTTCATGAGAAACAAGGACATCAAGGCTGCATCCATGGGCTTAGCCAGGCAGCTGATGGTCATGTGTGTGTGTGGAGGCTCCACAAACACTGGAATTGGCTGAAAAGAATTTTCTGTCCCAGAAGCAAGCTGTGCCTGCCCAGGTGATTGCTGTGGATCGTGGAGGTGTGATTGTGAGAGCCCTGGTGTCAGCCCTTTAGCTAGAATCCATTGCTTTGCACAGCTTCAGGGACAGGTGCTCTAAAGCAGTCTGAGCAATGAGTTACTCCAGCACAGAAATAACATCTGAACTCCGTGCCTCTGTGGTTTTCCTGGAGGTACTTTTGAAACTGCCCGGCTGTGAAGTCCCTGGTGGGGTTGATGTGCTGGCTGCCCACACTCCAGCTTCTCCCCATCCCTGGGGGATGTATGTCCTCACCTGCAAGGCATGGCAGGGGTGATGTGGGACTTGTGGCTTTTCCCTGTGTTTTCCCAGAGTTTTCTAATGCCTCTTGCTATTTTTAAAAGGCCAAGGATGGTCTTTCAGCTGAGATGTTTTGCAGTTTTAGTTCTTTCTGAGGAGGTTTCTCTTCCTGGGCACAACTCCCTACCTGCAAGGGTGGCTGTACAGATGTGTTCATCCAGCCTGGCCTTGGACACTTCCAGGGATCCAGGGGCAGCCACAGCTGCTCTGAGCACCCTGTGCCAGGGTATCAGCACCTTCACAGGGAAGAATTTCTTCTCAATATCCTATCTATCCCTGCCCTCTGGCAGTGTAAAGCCATTCCCCCTGTCCTGTCACTTCAGGCCCTTGTCCGAAGTCTCTCTCCAGCTCTCCTGGAGCCCCTTTAGGCACTGGAAGGGGCTCTAAGTGCTCCCTGAGCTTTCTCTTCTCCAAGCTGAACAACCCCAACCTTAACCTTTATTCCAGGTGCAGCCTCTAAACATGAGTTCCAGGCTGAAACAAAGAAACTGCTGGACATTGTTGCCCGTTCCCTGTACTCAGAGAAAGAGGTAAGACACCCTCAACTTGCTGGGAGATTTTCTGTTGGCAAAGCCCCATCTCTGTCAAGGGATACATCCAAAATGGTTGAGCTGGGAGAATAACTGTTCAGTTCCCAGTGAGTCCTGAGCTTTCATGTCAGACTTTCTTGAATGATGTTTTCTTAAGACACCTTGAAAATGTGTTTTTGAAACAATTTGTAGGTATAGCCAAGTGACTCTGAGCCTTGAGCCTCTGCACTTTCACACTGAGTTTGGACAAACTGTTCTCCTGGCAGATAATGGGGAGGCACAGTTTGGGGAGCTGGGAATTAGTTTGTGGAAGGCAGTGATCTCCCAGGTGTCTGGGAGGGCTGTGCAGGGGGCAGGGCCAGGCTGCAGGGTCAGGCTGTGTCTGTCCCCAGGTGTTCATCCGGGAGCTGATCTCCAATGGCAGCGATGCGCTGGAGAAGCTGCGGCACCGGCTGATGACAGAAGGGAAGGCCTTGCCAGAGCTGGAGATCCACCTGCAGACAGACAGTGGAAAGGGAACCATCACCATCCAGGTAATTCCCTCTGGTAACAGCAGGGTGTTATTCCCTGCTGCTCTCATCACTGGCCTTTGTCCTGTGAAGAGTCACTGGAAGCTGAGCGGCAGCACAGTCCCCAGGCCTGCCCAAAGAATGTTCTGTCCTCAGCTGGGTTGTGGTTCATGGGGCTGTAACCTCAGGATTTGATGAGAAACCAGCAATGCTATCTGCTCCCCAATTGTAGCCATAGGCCAATTTGCTGCTCCTTCTTTCCCTATTGGGAAGTACCAGTGGCTTTTCTCCCAGCACCCCTGCCTAGTGCACTTCCCAGGTTGTGTGAGTTTCTCACTAGTGGGTAAGTTGTGAGTCTGGTTTCCTCCTGACCTTTGGGGAGGTTTTCATGCACCTCCTTAGGTCTGAGGTGTTACATGGTTGCTTGCACACCTTCTCTCTCCCCTGGGCGAGGGGAAATAAATGCCAGGGTGGTGAGAAGAACTTCCCGTTCCTGCCTGTCTCTCTCTCTTCCTGCTCCAGGACAGGCTGAGTCCACCTTCTGCTGAGCTTCTGCCCTCAGGCACAGTTGGGACTGTGGATTTGGGCAGTAGCACGGCACTCACCTGTGCCCAGGTTTTGGTTGTCCCTGCTGGTGACAAAATGCTGACTGGGAGGGAGACAGTCTGTAAGAGCAGTCACCTGTGGGCCTCAGCATGGGGAGGGACGTGGAGTTGGGCTTTCTCTCTGTACTTTGATCTTGCTTCTGGCTCTTGTCCAGGGAGGGAGGCTGAGCCTCAGATTTGGTGTTTTCTTGGCAGAGTTCCTAATGTTAAAAAGGCAAACTGGTCATTTTCCTTGTGGAGCTGTGTCGGCCATGAGCGTAGCTGTGGACATTCCTAGGAGAGCATAGGAAGAGGAGGAGGATGAAGCAGGCAGCCCTGAGTGACCATGGCAGGTCCAGGGGAGATGTGGCACAGACAGAGCACACAGGCTGATATTTTTCACGTGGGACAAAAGCAGAGGGGGCTGTTGGAGGCTGCACAGTTATTTTATATTTCTGTTCCTCTGCAGAACAAGTGCTGCAGTTGCCATGGGGAAGTTAGTGCTTGTCAGTGGGCAACACAATCACCAAGCAGAGATTCTCAAACCATGGTGCACGGGCTTTGCTATTCCTGTCACACTGTTGCAGCGTTCTGACTCCTGTGTAACACCAATTGCTTAAGGAGCCTTCCCTTAGCCCCAGGCAGGGGATCATTCCTGCCTTTCATCTTTCCCTTTTGAGATTATAGTGGACACAAAGCATCTGACTCCATCAAGACATTGTTACCTCTCGTGCCCTGTCCCTGTGGAAGCTCTCCCCTTGTTTGGCAGTTTGGTTGGAGAGCTGCTTGCCCACCTTGCAGGGTGCCTCTGATGCCATCCCAGTTAGATGGGTTAGGGATTGGGCTTTTTATAACCCCCTGCCTGGCTGCCAGTGCCTCTAATGCCATTAAATTAGTCTTAACTAGGAAGCTTTTAACTGCAGCAGTCCTGGGCTGTGGGGAGCAGTGAGAACAACGCTGCTCCAATCTCTTTAATAGCTTTGCCTTCTCCAGAGTGCCCAAAGCTCCTTACCTCCAGTCAGGGGGTTATTTATAACTTCCTAAAGAAGCAAACTGCATATAATGATTACTGTGAGCAAGCCTCATTCAGAACATTTCTCTGCCTTTCAGGAATGCAAAGGTGAAAGAAAACTTGCTGCAGTGATTGAGGCAGAGATGGATCTTCCCTTTGCCACTGTTTTGTTTTCTGTACCCACTAGGACCTACCGAAAAAGAGGCAGCAGGTCCCTCATACATGACCTGTGGCAACAGTCACCCCTTTTTTATTCCTAGAAAGGTCCCATGGTCTCACTCTGATCCCTGGATCCTTCTCAGATCTTCATGCTGCTCTGTGCCTCTGAATCTGCTGAATCTCTCCCCTCCTCTTCCAAGCCCTGTAGCATCTCTGTGTCTCACTGAGCTGAGGAAAGGCAGGTCTGTAACGTGTGATGACCATTACAGGCACGTTCCTGGGGGATTATGTAGATCTGGTACAGGACTGCACTCATCTCTGTTCAGTGACTGCAGCTCTCCTTGTTCTCTGCCAGGACTGAATTCCAGTCATAAGCACAGCAAGACTCAGGATTCTGATGGATGTCCTCATTCAGGAATATTCCACCTAAGCATTGCAGTGTAGTATCTGCTAAGAGGGACGTGTTGACTGAATTCCACCATCTCACTTCCTTCACCAAAGTCCTGTTCTTTTAGCAATTCCATCATTTCCTCCATCCCTTTGGAAACTGCCTCATGTTTCTAGGACAGCTCCATCTGTAGCAGCCACAGCCTGCAAGGTCAGAGTGGTTAAGAAAATCCATTTGAAAATGTGAGGGGTGTGTTTCCAATGAGAACAGCTCTGCAGAGCTCTGCAGTTCCGTGTGCTGAGGCTTTACCAATGTGATTTTGGACCCTTTGAGGTGGGAACAGAGAGCCTCTTACAGACCCCAGGGCTCTGTGAGCACAGAGCTCACCTTGAACACCTGCACGAGGTGACAGGCAGGTGACAGGCGCTTGGCTGTGCTGTGGTGGTGTTGGAGCTGTGCAGTTCTGCCGTGCTGCTGTGCCTGGTGGTGATGTGTGAGCTCAGGGCTGCAGCCCTGCTCCTTGCTGAGGCTTAATTTAGGGCTAGGACAGTTTAGAGGAAATGGTTTGAAATGTTTACAGAGCTGATGGCTGCTTCTGCTGGGGGAGGGAGTGTGCTTGCTGTTCCAGCATGGGAGAGCAGCGTGGTCGCTGCCAGAGCTTGGGCTGCTCAGTTCCTTTGTTGGGCTTTCATCTCTCACTTGCCATCATCCAAAATCAGTGTCTGTGAAGCCACAAAATCACCAGTTTGCTGTGTTGGGAGGAGTTAAAATGACTGCAAACACCACTCCTCCCTGCAACAGCTCCCTGTATCTGTGAGCAGATCTCTCCTGCCTCACCAGTTACAAACAGCCTGTGACAAGGACTGGGCTGTGCTGGGGCTCCAGTAAGGATTGGGCTGTTTGGGCTGTAGCAGGTCAGGGCAGATGCACCCTTGTGTCCCACAAAGCTTGGGGCAGGTGGGGAGCAGGTCCCCCTCCCCTGTGGGATCAGGCTGCAGCAGAGAGGGTGACCTGCACTGCAGCATCTGTGTCACTTGGGCTTGAGGAAGCGGGAGATGGACAGGTGGAGATAGAGGGGTAAATCTGGCTGATTTAGCAAGTCTTAGGTGGAACTAAACCTACAGAAATGTGCCACAGATTGCAGGGACGGGCTGCAGCTTCCAGTGGTTGCATCATCTTTAACAAATAAGCTCAGGACCCAGAAATATAAACACATCTCAAATAACCTGTGGCCCAAGGAAGGAAGTGCACAATCTTTTAGTTCTCTCCACGGCAGAATCAGAGCATATCCTGTATAAAAATGGGAAATTCAAAGTGCATGAAAGGCAGTACTTTTCTGGACAGTGGGTATTTAGACCTGCATGGGTGGAGGCTGAGCCTGTGGTTTTGCAGAGGAAAGCTCAGGCTCTCTGCTTTGGACAACTTCCATGTACTAGGCCAAGATTACCTCGTGTTCACAGGCATCAGTTTTATTCTGGCTTTTCATCTGCTGGTTGCTGCTGCTGCAGATGCTTTAATGAATCTAAACCAGAACGTTGCTCTAGTGCAGCTGCTGTCCTGGTCTTGTGAATTTGAAGTCTTTAATCAAGGTATTTAAATAACAGTGGGCACATTTGCTAATCAGACATTTTGGGATTTTATTACCTTACCAACTGGTGAAAGCAGCATGTCTTTATAATATAGTCAGTGTTCTTCTGATGCCCCGTTGAGGTTTTACACTGAAATAAATGTTTCAAGTGTTTGTTTTGCAACAAAGCAAAGTGAAAGATGCAATAGTTCAGCCAGGTACCTCTAACTGGGAGCATTCCTTCCAATGCAGTCGTGGCAGAGGCAGCAGTTAATGGCTGCTTAATGGGTTGTTAGGTGTAAGGAAGCTCTGCAATACTTTAAATTGGACTCAGGTAATGAGCAAAGCTAAACTAATCTTACACAGCAGGTCTCTGCAAACATCCAGCACCCCCACCACAGGGTTAGAATAAAGGGCTTAGAAAGCACAAAGGTGCAGGTCAGCAGCAGCTTTGGTACCTTGGAGATCTCCACACATAAAAAGGTGCAAAAAAACCAAAGTTCAGCTGATGTCTGGGGTAAATGTTACAGAGTTTAGTTCAACACTTGTGGCCACCAGCCCTTCATAGTCTGAAGGTCTGCAGCCTCTTTGTTGTCTTTTATAGGGGATGGTTTGGGGAGGATTTTTACTCTACACCCTGACAAGTAGCAGAGGAGAAATTTACCCAGGTGAGGAGGTGGTGGTTCTGCTGGGTAACAGCAGGTCTTCTGTAATTAACATTCAGCTAATGAAGGGCCAGTGCACTGAATTCTGTATCTTGGTCTCTCCAAACTGTAGAGAAACACTTGGCACGTGGAACTCTGAGCATATCCCTCACATTTTGTAATTTGAGAAGCCCCACTTAGAATTTGCTTTGTGCTGTTATGAGTAGCTCTCCTGTGGCTGTGGTCAGCCTGATAAAGCTTTTCTTGCAGGTTGAAGGGAGGGCTAGAACTGTGTGCAGGGGAAGAGAAGTTGTAATGCTGTGGGTGGAGCAAAGGCTGGATGGTGGTGGGTAGAAGAAGTTTGCAGGGGTTGGGTGCTGCCATGGTGGTTCCTGGTGAAGATGCCCAACAGCCAAGCAGCAGCTGGGGCACCACAGAGTGGTGTTAGAAGGGCAGTAGAAATTCCACCAGCTGCTTCCTTGGATTTCATGGAGCTGGAGCTGCCAGCACTTGGGTGGGCCCAGGCTGAGGTGGGCTGCTCATGGGCAGGTTCAGTTGCTTCCCATGACTGCAGAGTCCCTGCTCTGCAGAGCTCAGCTCCCATCTCTCCTCTGCTGCTGCTTTATTCCCATTCCCCTGAGCAGCTCCGTGTGGTGAAGGGAGCCAAAGGGCAGCTGCAGGAAATGTGGATATGGCAAGGGTGGGTTGAATCTTGATGTTGTCTTCATCCTAATCCACCCAGGTGTTTTCCTGCAGTAAGGAATGTCTGCTTTGCCAGGATCTTTGCTTTCTGCTCTCCCTGTCAGCATCCTGGTTGTTTGAGCCCTGCTTTCTTTGTTCATGTGATGCACCCTCATCAAAGCAGTCTCCAGGAATTGTCATTAAGCATTCTGCAGTAAGTTTGGCAGGGCATTAGGAATTCAATAGCCAATAAATTAATGGGGTAAGGATGTATTTTTTTTAACACACTGGAATTTGGGAATGACATGCTGTGCTATAAATAGAAGTGGATCAGAGTTCTGTTCAGGGTCTGGCATGAAGAAAAACTGAACCAGATGCTGAAAGCTGTTCTTTCTGGCTTTTTCTTCCCCGGGGGAAGGGACCATGTCAGATTCCTGAGATTTTGCCATACACTGTTTGTTTTCCTTGGCTTTTGATCTCTCGCTGTTGAGATCTTACTGGGCATCATCCCTGTTCTCAGCCAAGAGGGCTGACTGGCCTTACTGTACTTAACCAAGGGAAAGGGATTGCTGTGCTGTGACTTGGGTGAGGGGCAGGAAAATGTCTTACCCACATGGCATCTCACAAGCTGAACAGTTCAATCCTTCAGTGCAGTTAAACACTGCATTAAGAAGTCCATACTGCCATTAACTTACTTTGGTAGAAATAAGCCCAGTAAATGCTCCATGGGTGGCAGAAGTCACTGGCACCTCACCTCCGAGCCACCTAGCAGCTGCCAGCTCTGTTGCAGCTGATTTTGGTGACCCTGCACACCAAATCCCACCCCTGGTAGGGCACTGGGGGTGTGTGAGCCCACTCTGGATGTGCCAGCTGCTGTCAGCTGTGATAACCATGCTCACAGGTACTGAGGTAGAGCTGAATCCCTCATGGGAATGAGTCACATCTCACTTGGCTACTTTTGACCTCAGAGAGTGGCTCAGAGAACATGTAACAGTGGGTTCTTGGGACGCTTGTGTTGGGTAGAGAAGCTGCTGGGATTTGGGAGGGAGAATGGCACTTTTTTCTTGGGAGTGGCATCCTGGAGGGCAGTAGGCTGCCCTTTGCTCCTATGGAAAATGTGTGTGGAGCAAGTCTGAAGACACATTGGGCAATGGAAAGGGAAAGATTTTTGCTGGGGTCCTGTGTGAGAGGTTGGCCATTTCTAGCTGGGGTTTGCTGTTACCTTTGTTGCCTTGGAGTGTCATGCAAATTGAAGTTGCAGCCAGGTTTGAGACTTACTGCAGCCTTTTCTGGGTGGTGCTGCTGCAGGCTCTGCTGCCTGAGATGTGTGAGCTGCAGGGAGATGTTTATCTGCATGCAGCAGTGCAATTCTGGAATAACCTGGGGGTGCCAAGGAGCTGTGTGCCTCTGAAGCTTGGGCAGAGCATCACAAAGTGTAGCTGGTGCATTGTATTTTGGCTGGGGTCAGGCTGTTCCCATGGGAATGCAATACCCAGCTCTCCTAGACATTGACAGCTCCATACTCACACCATGGAGCACAGGGTGAGGGGCAGAAGAAGGAGGGAAAGGCAGAGCAGATGGAGATCAGCTCATGTGCTGCTTGTAGACAAGGGTCTGCATTACCTGAGAGTTAAGGGATTTGCTGCTCTGCTGCTGATTCCCAGTGTTCCACATGTGCAGATTGCAAACAAGCTGCTTCTCTCTGCTCCTCAACTCCCCCTCAGACCAGTTCAGGAATGGAGGGTGTCCCTGTGCATGACATCTGGCACCATGGGGCCATGGCTGGGTTGGCATCTCTTTCCTGCACTGCCATCCTGTGCTTTTTAGAGGGATATAGAAACCAGCCTGTCCTGGCATGGTTTTGTCTTTCCTTGAGAAATGGCCAGAGTCTCTGAGCTTTCTGGTGGTTTGTAGGCAGCTGTGGCTGCCCCTGGAGCTCTGTGCCCTCTGAGTCTGTGTTTGGCCATGGGCAGATGGAGTCACAGCTGGAAGTCTGCTGCTGGATTTACTACTCAGAGGGGAAGGAGAGAGTGGGAGTTGGAGGCAGAAGTTACTTGGGTGCTGTTTGCTGGAGCAATGATTCCCTGCCGATATTTGAGCTGCAGTTGCTGTTTCTTTCCAGGACACAGGTATTGGGATGACCCAGGAGGAGCTGGTTTCTAACCTTGGTACCATTGCTCGATCAGGCTCAAAGGTAACTTGGGATGAGGATCATTCTCCCTCCCTTAGAAAACTCTTCTCCAGGTACAACCACTTTTGTTCTCCCAGTAATTTTTCATTCTGTTTTGTCCCTTGGCCCTCAGCCCATCTGTGAAATTACACCCCTCTTGGAAGGTGAAACCTGCCTGTGGAGTCTTCTGGTTCTCACTGGTCCCTGCTGTGCTGTGGGAGGCCCAGGGGGCCCAGGCAGTGCTGATGGGCCCTGTTTGTAGCACTGCTGCACCCACTGCCCTCACTCCAAACACCCTCCTCCAGCCATCCTTACAGAGGGGCACCCACCCACTTGGCATTTGCCCCATGTCCAGGGGAGCAGCAGCTCTGTCCCCACAGCAAGGTGTTTGTTGTACATGTGTACCTCATTTTTGTTTTCATCTCTGGAGGCACCATTTTAAGGTTTCCTGCTCCTGATTGACCGAGCTCACGTTTGTTTTCCTTTTACTGCTCTAAGCAGTGCTCCCCTTTTCCAGAGGTGCAGTCCCTGTGGAGAAACCCTTTTCTTTGGGAACCTTCCTCAGATGCAGGAGCATGGGGTGAGGGTGCTGGACTGCCAGGCTGCAGTGCCTGAGGAGCCCAGCTGGGGATTGATCACAACCTCCAGCAATATCTGAAGTCACTGTGTGCTGGTTTGTGTCTCCTTTGTTCCTGCAGGCTTTTCTAGAAGCTCTGCAGAGCCAAGCTGAAGCCAGCAGTAAAATCATCGGCCAGTTTGGAGTGGGTTTCTATTCAGCCTTCATGGTGGCTGATAAAGTGGAGGTGTTCTCACAGTCAGCAGAGCCAGGCAGCCCAGGCTACCACTGGTCATCTGATGGGTGAGGCTGCAGAGTGGGGTGGCAGCATGGGGAGCTGTGTCCAGACCAGGCATGGCCTGAAAGCTCTGCAAAAACAGGGCTTATGTGTTATTTCAGGACCTGGCTGAGTGTTTTAGGTCCTACTCTAGTTATACACAGTAACAAAGCGTAGCCAAATGTGCCAGTGTGGAAACTGCAAGGGCAGAGTTGGTTTGTCAGAGCAGGCATGCTGTGGGCAGAGAACTTGCCTCTTCTGTTCCATCCCTGCTGGCAGGCAGTCAGCTCAGGGGGCCCACACCACACGGACAAACTGAACCTCTTTGCTCTAATCATCCTCTGAGATTTGGCTTGGAGCACCCACAGAGAGCAGAGCTTGTGCAGCACTGGGGTCTGCAGGCACATCTTCCTGTGGGTCACAGCTGTGTGCTCATTCTTTGCTTTTTGCTTGAAGTTGCAAACATCTGTGATGGCAAAGCTGTGGGCTGCTGGACATGTTGAAATTGGAGCTTCTGAGGGTGAGAAGCTCAGCATTCCCTTAAAATTTCCTCACAATAAAAAATTTACTAAATTATTTAAATTCTTGAGAAAACTGAGACACCAGACTGGTTTGGGTTTTCAGTAGCTAGTGTCTTTGCAGAGCAGTGTGTCCTGGGTCTGGAGTCTCTGTGGGGAAAACAGCCACGTGGTTTTTGGGGTTTCTCAGAGGCATAAGGATCATTGAAGACTTTTTTGCCTTTTCCTCTTGGCCTTGAAGTGTTGTGTGTGCTCTTAGTTGAACAAACAACTTCTCTGTGCTATCATGAGTGTACCTGAGGCACAAACTGACAGTGTTTGTTTCTAATCCTAGTTCAGGGATGTTTGAGATTGCAGAAGCATCTGGGGTCAGAGCTGGGACTAAGATTATTATACACCTCAAAGAAGACTGCAAAGAGTTTGCAAATGAAGACCGAGTCAAGGGTGAGTAGAGGAGGGGAATGCTGTTACCCCTGGGGCTCTGGGAAGTTGGTTGGTGCCCACAGATGGGAGGTGAATTTACAGGTTTTTCCTCTCCTGCAACTAATTTCACCTGCTGTTACTGAGGGAATTCCTGCTGTGTTGTTTCCACAAAGGTGACCCTTCTGTGTCTTCTTTCCATTCCAGAGGTGGTGACAAAATACAGCAACTTCATCAGCTTCCCCCTGTACCTCAATGGGAGAAGAATTAACACGTTACAGGTGAGGTGGAGGCCACAGGCAGGTCACTCATGGAGATGAACCACTGTAATGCTCCACTGGAGGCAGGAAACAGCATAAAGCTGTCCTTGGAAATCAGGGGAGGATTGTCCAGGATATCACAGACCTTGCAGTGATCAGTTAATTAGAACAAAAGGAGACAATCCAGCTGAAGTCATACCTGCAACAGCTTCTTTGCATTTATTGTAGAAAAGCCTTGGAGATCAGCAAGATCTGTATCTTCCCTTGTCCTGAATTATTATTTCAGTGCTTTATAATGCTTATTCTGTTTGAGCCATGTGATGTGTTAGTGCTGTAGGGATTGCTCATCTTGCTTGTGTGCTGACACCTCTCACTGCAGTTCTTTCTGTCCTTTACATGGAACAGCCACTGCCAGGGAGTGGTTGGGGTTTTTCAGCAGCTCACAGCCTTATTTATTCCCAGCTCCTAGCTGAGCACTGCTTGATGCTGGCATTTTCTGACCACTGGCATTATACTGCAGCCAGATCCATTTTACTCAGATGTTCTTGGCCCAATTGCAGGCGTCACTTGGGAGAAATTAATTGTCTTTAAAACAGAAATCTATTAATCATTTTCCTCCAGCATCTCCTCTTCTGATTGTTTAAAGCTTTCTCACCTAAGAGAGCAGGTAGAGAACATGTGTGTGGTTTTTTTGTTTCCTGGAATGTGGCCTTGACTGCACAGACTTTCAAGACTGTATTTAAACATTTTACCATGTTAATTTATCTAAGGTTCTGTAATTGGTGTTATTAGTCACCTGTTATTTATTTGGATTCCTGCATAATAGTGTTTCTGTTCCAAAGGCCTTCTAGCTGTGCCCCTTAAATTACAAAACCAGAAATAGCTTTAGACAGCTGTTTGCTCTCTTTGCCTGACAATCAATAGAACAGGCTCCCTGGAGAAGAGCAGTAGTAGAGCAAGGGGTGAAATGCCCTTAATAGAGTCATGGACTTTTATCTTCTTATCAGAAAGTCTGTTTTCCCTTGGGTTACAGCAACAGCTTTATTCTCATTATGCTCCCATTTCATGCCTTTTCTTTATTCAGGATCTTGGCTTTGTGTTTTTCCACACATCAGCATCAGTTCACTGCAAACAGAGCCACAGCTGGTTCCCTGGTGGGGTTTCTCCTCAGTGAGCTCCTGAATGCTCACAGCATGGAGCTGGGAGCTTCTCTGGTTTTACTGGGGTAACTATTAGCTACAAGTGAGCCCCTGAGAATGCAGCACTTTCCAAAACACAGCCACTGTAGAACACCTTAGCTCCCAGTGAGCCCATAATCCTACCTGTGATCCTGCAAACCCTCCAGGACACTTGTGGGTGCTGGAAATGAGGGGAAGTCACCTGTGGAACAAGGCTCTGAGGCAGAGGAATCTTTAAGGATTTCAGGGCTGCCCGGGATCTGAAACCCTTGGGCTCCAAGGGTGGGCTGGATGTTAGTGTTGTCCCCAGAAATCACTCCTGTCACTTGTTTGAGCTTGAGTGGCAAAGAGAGGCTGTGACTGAGATGGGCTTCACCCAGCTGGAAACACACAGTTCTGCACTGAGTCCTACATCTTTGCTGGGTGCAAGTCTTTTGCTCAGGTACTGGTAACTGAAACATGCTGTGAGCATGGGCTGAGTGCTTCAGAAAGCACTGGGGGAGTTAGAACAGCAGCAGGTGGAAGCTAGAGCTCATGGCTTCAGTGCATGTGTTCATGTGGGAAACACTGCTGGAGCAGTGGCCCTGCAGTGGTTCACAAAGCAGCTCCCAAGCTGCTGAACAAATCAGCAGAAAACAGTGCAGGAGCTGCTTCACAAGCTCTTAGCTGAGACAGTGACCTCCATCAGAGAGGCAGGTTGGTTGCAAAAGGCTCACTAAAACTTTTGCTTTTCCTTTGCTTGCTGGTTAGGCCTTGAGAACTTGACCAGTACTGCCAGTCAGTTGAGCTGTGGGATCTGCCCAGGATGGCCATTGGCAAGTGCAAGGCAAAGGAGGTTAGCCAAATCCCTTTTGTTTTGGGCTAAACAAAGCTGCCCTATATATGTTGCAGGGCAAGAGTTACCTCCGAGGGGTGGCCCGAGGTCGGATGAGGGGCAGTAGTTTGTTCATTGATAATGTGCCTGAGCCACATCTCGCTCCCAGGCTGTGCAGAAGAGACTGTTTGAAAGGATCTATTTCCCTGCTCTGGCATCCTGGAGGCCACAGAGCTGATGGGAACTGTTCTCCCTGCTCCTGCACAGGCTCTGTGGATGCTGGAGCCCAAGGACATCGGTGAGTGGCAGCACGAGGAGTTTTACCGCTTCATAGCGCAGGCTTACGACAAGCCCCGCTACGTCCTGCACTACAAGACCGACGCTCCCCTCAACATCCGCAGCATCTTCTACGTGCCCGAGCAAGTACGTGTGCTGTCCTGGAACGTGGGGCCTCTGCCCAGCTGCTCTGAAAGGGGAGAACGGCAGAGCTCCTTAGGGAAGGGAGGCAGATATGGCTGCAGGGAGGAATATCCAGCGTGGCATCTCTGCAGTGGGCTGGGGGCTGCAGGGTAGTTGGGATACTGAGCCACGACAGGAGCAGGGGGATGGCTCAGGTGGGTTCCTAGGGAAGAGAGCCAAGATTTCAGCTCTTGTTGGGTTCAATGTTGTAGGGAAGACCACAGTGTGATGTGGGCACCTTGCACAGTGCTGGTGTCACCTCCTGTCTCTTTTCCTGCAGAAGCCATCCATGTTTGACATCAGCAGGGAAATGGGCTCCAGCGTTGCCCTCTACAGCCGCAAAATCCTCATCCAAACCAAAGCTGCAGACATCCTGCCCAAGTGGCTGCGCTTCCTTAGAGGTGTGTGTGGGACCAGGAATAGCAGGTTATGGATGATGGGGCTGCCCTCCTGAGCCTGGCACTTGTGTTTGCATCACTGTTCAAGGGTTGCTTTGTGTTCCAGGTGTTGTGGACAGTGAGGATATACCCCTGAATCTCAGCAGGGAGCTTCTGCAGGAGAGTGCCCTGATCAGGTAAGCAAGAGTATCTCTGGACTTGAGATACAAGGAAAAGACATAAAGCCATGAGGGAAAGGGGACAGTGGACTCTCTACAACCCTGCACAGAGAGACATTTACCTAAAATGTCTTGTCTGGCTCTAGTAGTTGTCTTTAAAAAGGCTTCTTCCTCTTGCAGGAAGCTCCGTGATGTTTTGCAGAAGAGGTTGATCAAGTTCTTCATTGACCAGAGCAAGAAGGACCCTGAGAAATATGCCAAATTCTTTGAGGAGTACGGGGTATTCATGAGAGAGGGGATTGTCACGATAGCAGAGCAGGATGTCAAGGTACCGTGAGTCTTGAAACACTGCAGCTGATGGGAAAGATTACCATGAGCTGGGATGAGGGAGACTGCTACTTCCCATGGAACTTGCACACCCATAACTTGTGTTCCTGGGTCTGCCAAGAACTATGGATTCTCTAGTGCCTAAACTTTCACTCTTTCTGACTGGTGCTGCTTCCCATTTATTTTGAGACCCTGCAGAGTCTCTGTACCCACACTGTTGTCAGCCCTCCCTGGTGCAATGTCAACTACAACAGGCAATAAAGATGGGCCTTCTCTTCCTGTTGTCTTCTGCCTAATTCCCATTTCCAGGAGAGCTTGACCTACATCCTCTAGGTGACTTTTCTGCCTCTTTAATATCTGGAGCAGAAAAGGAGGGATTCAGAATCCCCTGAGCCATTTTGTAGGGCTGCCAAGAGGCACAGGAATCCTTGGGGCTGGGAGGGGTCGGGTGGAGCTCGGTGACCCAGCTGAGCTCACAGGAGCACGTTTCTTGCAGGAGGACATAGCCAAGCTGCTGCGTTACGAGTCGTCGGCGCTGCCCGCGGGGCAGCTGACCAGCCTGACCGACTACGGCTCGCGCATGAAGGCCGGCAGCAGGAACATCTACTACCTGTGTGCCCCCAACCGGCATCTGGCCGAGCACTCGCCCTACTTCGAGGCCATGAAGAAGAAGGACATGGAGGTGGGTGAGCAGTGGTGCCACAGCCAGGGGAACACCCTGAGCTGCTGCAGCAGTGGTTGGGGCTGGCTCTCAGGGCTGGCTCTCAGAGCTGAGCAGGGCAGCGAGGCCTGTGATAGAGCCCTGCCAGCACAGTGCCTTTGCCTGGCCCCCTCTGCCTCTGCTCAGACTGTGGCATGAGGCCAGGAGGGACCTGTCACACACTCTTAACTACAATGTTAAAAAAAACCCCATTGAGCTGTTTGGAGTATCCAAAGGAGGGCTGTGAGAATGGTGAAGGGCATGGAGGAGAAGCCATATGAGGAGCGGATGGGGGCACTTGGTCTGTTCAGCTGGAGAAAAGGAGACTGAGGGGAGACTCACTGTGGTCTTCAACATCCTCACAAGGGCCAGCAGAGGGGCATGTGTCGATCTCTTCACTCTCATGACCAGTGGCAGGACCCAAGGGAATGGCTGGAGCTCAGCTGGGAGGTTTAGGTTGGGTATCAGGAGAAAGTTTTCACCCAGAGATGTTAGGCACTGGGACAGGCTCCCCAGGGAAGTGCTCACAGCACCAAGCCTGAGTTCAAGAAGCATTTGGACAATGCTCTCAGACAAAGGGATTGCTGGGGTGTGCTGCACAGGGACAAGGGTTGGGACAATGATCCTGATGGGTCCCCTGCAACTCAGCATATTCTGTGATTTAGTACTTGTACAGACACTTGGTTCTTATATCTGTTTCCTACCTTTGCTGGGTCCCAGAGCAGGAGCCTGGGAGCTGCTGTGCAGGGCTGTAATTGTGTTACAGTTGTTCTCTGGGGGCTGGTGGCCCTCTCAGGGCTGGTTCTCACTTTCCCTGGGCAGCAGGACTTGCTCAACTGCAGACCTGCCACCCATGGTAACAAATCCCTCCAAGGGTTTGATTTCATGTCAGGCTCTGAGTGACAGTCACTGTGGGGTTGAACCTGTGAGTTTCCTCTGTGATGTTCCTGCTGTTTGTTATGGAGCTGCCTTGGGAAGGAGGGAATGCTGTTACATCCCAAACAATGTGTTGCTGTCCCTTTGTTGGCACAGGTGCTGTTCTGCTATGAGCAGTTTGATGAGCTGACACTCTTGCACCTCCGGGAGTTTGACAAGAAGAAGCTGATCTCTGTGGAGACAGACATTGTTGTTGATCACTATAAGGAAGAGAAGTTTGAGGAGAGCCGCCCAGGTACCATGAGGCTCCCCTGTCCCCTCCTGCTGCACACTGTCCTGCTACCCTGAGCAAGCAGTGAGGGGACACCTTCCTTCCCTGCTCTTGCAGCTCCTGAGCAAGAGCCTTCCACCCTCCCATTCTCATGGTCTGAGGCAGCTCGGAGTGTTTGCAGACTGGATTCATCTCACATGATCGAATTTCAATGGAATGTCATGTGTGGAGTTGCCATGATTTTATTTCAACCCCATGCATACATCTGGTGCCCAGACAGAGGCAGGCAGCCCCTGGCAAGGCATGAGCCTGCCCTCTCCGGGTATGGCACAGTCTGGGATGAGGATATGTGGGTGTGTGCTGAGTGGTGCTGCACTCCCATTCCCACAAGAGAACTGATAAATGGAAGTGTGAAATGGAAGTGTAGAAACTCAGCTCATTGTCCATTGCACACTATAGATGCACACTCAGATGTGCCCTCTTTCCCTGCCAGCTGGAGAACGTCTGACAGAGAAGGAGGCTGAGGATCTGATGGCCTGGATGAGGAATGCCTTAGGCTCTCGAGTCACTGGGGTGAAGGTGGGTATTCTGTGTCTGGGTAACTGAGTACAGGAGATCCACAGAGGTAACGATCTAGGGAAAAAAGATGATAGGTGGTTGGGGATCTGCTGCCACAGATTTTTCCTTGGACCGTGTGGGAAGGTATTCTTTGTGCCTCCTGTGTGTAAGTGGTATGGATGCTAGCATTTGTCATTGGATGATCAGTGTGGCAGCAGAAGAACCACATCTCAATGTGTATTGAGTAAAGCCCATATTGCAGTTGATGCTCAGGTTGCCAGAACAGGCTGGTGACTTTTCTTGCTTATGGACTAGAAAGGTGTATTGGCAAGGAATGCTTTGGGTCCAGCTGCAGCCCACTGCCTGTGGACTGTGGGGCCATTTGGGCCCCCATCTTTCCTGCTGCTTTAGGCAGCTCCTGTGGGATGGGAATGAATCATGTGAAGGCTTGGAGTGGATCTGTGCTGAGGAGACTCCAAGTCCTCAGACTTTCCCCACATGTCCAGGCTTTCCACATCAGTAACAGTCTTTTGGAAGTCTCATTTTGCAATGTCTCATATTGTTCTGCTGAAGTGTTGAGCTGAGGACATCAAGGGTTTTTGCAAGTTTGTCATCCTTCGCTTCTGCTTGATTTGTGAAAGCTTTTTCAAGTCTCTCTCCCGGAGTATTTGCTTGAATGGTAGCTATGTGTTGAGGGCTGCCAATTTTACTGCAGACCTCTGTCATTTGGGGCAAGGCAGGATTGTGATCTTGCAAGCCTTGGATGACCTTTTTGCATTCTGGACGTGCATTGTCCGTGGCAGCGCTGACTGGTGCTTGTGCCACAGGTGACCACGCGGCTGGACACCCACCCTGCCATGATCACCGTGCTGGAGATGGGCGCTGCCCGCCACTTCCTGCGCATGCAGCAGCTGGCCAAGACCCAGGAGGAGCGAGCCCAGCTCCTGCAGCCCACCCTGGAGATCAACACAGGGTAAGGGGGGACAGCACCAGCACTAGGCATGGGACACAGCAGCCTCTCAGAAGTGGGGGCAGAGAGGAGACAGTGTAAAGGCTGCCAATTAGTGGAGTGCCCCCCATTAAGTGCAGCGAGTGCCACATAGGCTTAATCTGTGAGGCTGTGTGGCACCTTTAACATGAGCCCCCCACACACAGTGTGCAGTCCTCTGGGGACCATGGGGATTGTAGGCACAGATAGAAGAGAAAAGAGAAGCCCCCAGAACAGGAGCAAGGAAGTTGACTTTGGTGACCCATTGTGACTTAGCTGCTCATTCTGGAAATAAATTTCTCACTGTGTCCTAAATCAGCAAGTCTCAGTGTTGATCTCTTACAGGCATGCTCTGATTAAGAAGCTCAGCGAGCTGAAGGACAGTCAGCCTGATTTGGCCCAGATGTTGCTCGACCAGGTGAGAGCCAGACCTTCTCCAAAAGCAGCACCATCCTTCCCAGAACCAGCTTGCAGACCATGCATGATAGGGAACAGGGTGAACCATTACAGTGGGCAGGAGTCCTTCTGTGGTCCCTGGGTGTTTCTGGGACTTGTGGTTGATGTTTTCCTAGCAGGTGCCCTAGAAGACATTCTTGGTTTCAGCATGCAGGTCCTGGGAGGGACATTCCCTTCTTCCTCAGGCAGGTTGCTTTGGTGCTTATTTAGTGCTTTCTTCTCTTTTTCAGATTTATGAGAATGCCATGATTGCAGCAGGACTGAATGAGGATCCCAGGCCAATGGTGAACCGGCTGAACGAACTCCTCACCAGAATCCTGGAGAAGAACTGAGCCCCAAGGACTGAAGGATGAACTCTGTGCTGACCTCTTGCCTCAGGCACAGCCACTCTCAGCAGCTGCTTGCAGGCACTGTCCAGCACAGGTTCATGGGCAGAGGCCAGGGAGAATGCTGGGAACATCCAGCCCTCCCTGCATGGGGAGGAGCCACCTGTAATTATCAGATCCCACGTCATCAACTTGTTCAAAGTGCAGTGCTCTTAGTGGGGACAAAATCCAGAGGTTGTTGCTTAAATAATGTGCCCAAATTTCTGACATGAGCCTGAAAAGCCTCATTTCATACTGTTTCTAAAAATGACCTTTCTCAAAACAGATGTTGGCAGCAAGATCCCCAGTTAGGTCTGTGAGTGCACCCCCCATCCACAAAATTCCTGCTCACCTTTGTGCTCTGAACAAGCACTGGAAAACTCAGTTAGTTTAGAAACCTCCAGGTCTGACCAGGCAGGAGCAGTTTGCTGGCATGGAGACAGCTTGCTGGCTTTGGCAGACACAGATACTGTTGGTGGAACATGTCATTGCAATCCCATGGCAGAAAAGATTACTGAGCTGCTGGATAAGTGAGTTCATCAAGGTCTTGTGGAAAAAGGGAAGTAACTGGGAGGCAGCTTCTACTGTGTGGCTTTCTGGAGAGTCTGAGATAAACTGCACACCTAGCTGATCTGTATTTATGATAAATAAACATTCTTATTTTCCAGATATCCCCCCCCCACTTCACTCTCCTCTTTATTTTGTTGGTGTTTATGTCTTCCAGCTGGTGATGTTGGTTGGTCTCTCTTCAGATGCTGTTTGGTTCTTCAGGGCATCAAGCACTGGACGTGGTGGCTGTGAGAACAACAGGGTGTAGAGGGAAAGCAGGAGAATCTGTAGCTATGAACCCTGTTAGTTTTGTCTCTGAAAATGGGATGTAGCCCTTGGTTTGAATCAAGCAGTGGTGATTCAGATAGAAATGCCATGCTAGATTCCCTCTGTGTCTGCTTCACACCATGCAAATGGTTTATAAGAATCCTTTCTCCTGCTCAGTGGGGCTCTGACCAGCCCTGGTATTTGTTTAGCTTATCTTTAATTGCCAGATTAAGATGCTGGGACTGGGTTTGGTTAACTCTTTGGGTGCTGTGCTGGACAGGACAGCCTCCAGCTCTTTAAGCTACAGGAAGGCTGGCTGTGCACAGAGGAGTGAAAAATTCCTGCTGCTTGCGGGACCATTTGAGAAGTTTTATTAACATCACCTAACATTTCACTTTTATTCAGATGCAGAAGAGGAAAAAAATAGTGACAGTTTAGAGGGTGCTGAGACAATCAAGGAGCAATCTTCTCCATCCTACAGCTGGTGGTCAGGAACATTGTGGCCAGCAGGACCACGGTAGTGACTGTCCCCCTGGGCATTGCTGAGGCACCTCCAGTCCTGGGGGCAGTCCAGGTCCCCTCCCAACAAGAAAGACACTGAGGGGCTGGAGCATGTTCACAGAAAGGAACAGAGCTGGAGAAGGGGCTGGAGCACCAGGAGCAGCTGGGGCTCAGCCGGGAGAAAAGGAGGCTCAGGGGGACCTTGTGGCTCTGCACAACTCCCTGACAGGAGGGGTCAGCCAGGTGGGAATTGAGCTCTGCTCCCAGGGAACAGGGACAGGATGAGAGGAAACAGCCTTAAGTTGTGCCAAGACAGGTTCAGATCAGATATTGGGAAAAATTCTTCACTGAAAGGGTTGGTCAAGCACTGGCACACCTGCCTGGGACAGTGGTGGAGTCACCATCTCTGGAGAGATTCAAAGACATGTGGATGTGGCACTTGGGACATGGGCTAGTGCTACATTAATGGTTGGACTTGAGGATCTTTTCCAACCCAAATGATTCTGTGATTGTAACATGGACTGAAGCAATTAAAACCTTTGGTGATTTGTGCTGTGAGCAGCACAGCAGGTGAGTGTGGTATCCTGCAAGCTGCACACCTGATAAAGTGCCTAAAACCAGGAGTGTTGATACAATGAGCTGAGGCTGGATGCTGGTTTATAACCTTTGCTGCACTGAGAAGCAGAGCGTGCTTGGAGCTGGCCATGAACTGCCTGACAGATCTTTAACCCCCCCACCCTGTGAATCCTCCAGGAATCACAGCAGCCCTTCAGGTGCTCATTTTTTGCCATGAGGGATTTGTGACTAAAATGTCAAATAAGATGTCTGTTACTGGAGTGCACACCTACCCTGTGTCCCTGTGCCCATCAAACATGGTGAGAGGTGGTGATGGTCCTGGGATGCTGGAAGGAGCCACAGCAGCAGGATCAGGAGGGTGCTTTGGCCCAAATCTCACACGTCCTATCACTGCTTTGTCTGAGCCACTGGATTCTCCCTTTTATTTTGTGAACACCTGCAGGGAAAGCTGGTGTGTGAGGATGATATTCCTGGCTAACAGAGCAGATCCTAGTGGGAAAAGGTGATGAACACAAACTGAAGTGCTGATAGGAACACAGGCAAGTTGCTCTAAAGCTGGTGTCTGGATGATGATTCTGTGTCTGAAAAGACAACAGAGGCTCTTTGGTAAATAGTTTCCTGTAAGCAATGCTGCTTTGTGCAGAAAATTGATCTACTGTTTTTTTTTTTTTCTGGGATCGTATTTACAGCTGCCTGACTTTATTTTGCATTAGGTTCCTGGGGTTTTGTGGGGGAGGTAGTTCATTTTTCACTACAAGTTAAACTTTGTGTGCTGAAAAGCCATTGGTGATCAACAGCGTGGCTTCCTCTCCTGCCCTGCCCAGGCTCATCAGCTGTGAAGTCAAACCTATATTCTCCAGGGCAGAAGATGGAAAAAAATATTTATGGGGAGTGAAATGCAGTTTGAAAGGACATTCCAGAGACCTCGTGCTTTCAAACTTGGACAGAATCCCTCTCACATCTGGCATGGGACATTGAAACTGGACTGGCCATGAAGTGGTTCAGGGGGCCAGACTGAGAACAGTTTTCTCTTGTCCAGACTTCCTGCTGAGACCATCCAGAGTGTCTTGGGTAGGCTCCAGGTCTGTGATTTATGGACAAACCACAAGCCAGGAATCTGCACTCTAAGCTCCTTGAGCAGCAACTGTTTAAAACATTATGGGAAGAAATGGCCACTGTTTCCAAGAGAAGAAAACTTGGGAGCCATTAATAATGTTTAGCACTTCTGCAGTTATTAATTAATCCTCCTGCTCTTGTTGTGAAGTGAATCAGAATTATTCTTACCGTACAAATAAGGTCTGCATGGAGCTTAAATAGATTTCCTTAAGAGACACAGTCAATCTGCATTAAGGACACAGCACAGGACTCCAGAATCCCAGCACTAAGTGAAACAGACCCCTCCAGGATCCAGAGAGGCACAAGATTACTTGCTGATCCAGAGGCACCAAGCACCTGCTGGATTTGGATGAGGCAGTAAACACAAACTTACAGCACCTTCAAGAGGCTCTGCCCAACACCCTGCTCAGTTGAAAGTTCTTCCCAGGGCAGTTCTAGGTCTGCCTAAACTTTACCCACTGAAATAATGTTGTTTCCCAGTAACTCCTGGGTTCAAAAATTCCTGAGATTTCAGAGAATCTATGGAAGCTTGCCTGCTTATTGGAATTATCCTGTACTAAATTCTTTTCAGCTGGTTTTCCCCGCTACTGTTTGGGAAGAAAAGGATGCTAAAATCTGTTTTGCTCTCTACCCAGAACTGCTCACCTCCTGATGCTTCTGGAGTGAGTGAAACATGGGTCTTCCTCTTCTTTCATCTTTCATCAGCAGGAAGGTTTTCTTACAGAAAAAAAAAAAAAAAGAAAAAAAAAAAAAAAAAAAAAAAAAAAAAGAAAAAAAAAAAAAAAAAAAGAAAAAAAAGGTCATTTGTACTCCCTCTGTTCTCAGAATCATCTTTTGGTTCTCTGTTACCTCCCTCTTTACACTTCACCTGCATCTTCCCTGGGGCACTCCATGGCTGATGCTGTGGTTTGATGCAGCCCAGGCCAGGAGAGGATTTTCTCTGCCTGGACACTCATTCTCCCAGGATAAACCAGTGTTCCTTGGTGCTGGAGCTCCTTCTAGCACGAATTTAATCTAAAATCACAAAATCCTTCCCACCACATCCCTTCTGGAACTGGTTTGATGTGCAAACAAGTGGGAATAAGCAAAGTCTGCCATTAAGTCCTGGCAGAAATGGAAGAGCTGGCAGGAGCACAGGGACCAAAAGCTTCAGTAAGTACTTAAATTTGTAAAGACTCCTGATGGTCCCATTGTTAAATCTATTTACATTAGCAGGAAAGAAAAAATTAGGGAAAGAAGCAGTTTCCTCCTCTTTTTAAATCCACATGGCAAAAGGTATTGTAATGAGTTGTCTATCAAACATCCATCCAATGTTATTCCAAATGTCATGACAGGATCTGCAGGGGATTTGGGGTCAGTTAATCCAGAAGCAGTCTGAGGAGCCAAGCAGAGCTTGTTCTCCTTCTGCAGCAAAAGTAAATGAGGCATAACTGGGGTTAAACCCCAGTCCAGAACTAGATCAATAAACCAGTCCTTCATGGAACTGTGCCACATTAAATCCTCTGAAACCTGGGAAGTCAGAGCTGTGGCAGGAGGCAGAGGGAGGTTCAGCTGCAGTTTTGTTTCTCAATCCCTGGACTTGTTCTGTCCCAAGTAGTTTAGCAGGTATTTTATAAAACAAGTGTTCAAAGTTATCTTGCAACATGCTTCAGGAAATCAAAGGACAGGGATTAGGGTTTTTAGATGGGAACTGTATTTTTAATGTGTTCAGAGATTCTTTAATGCCCAGTGTCCTGGCTGAATGATGGTGATTCTTCTTGGAAATGATAATTCATTTCACCTCCCAGGAGAACCAGATGGATTTTGGTTTATACTCAAACTTGTGCCATGTGAGCGACTGAATGGAAACAGGCTTGTTTTCCTGGGAGGCTTACAAGAGGAGATGGATACAGTGGCCTGTACCATCCCAAAATTCACACTTGAGAGGAAAACAAACCAAGCTGCTCTTGAGGAAAATGCTGTATTTTTCTTTGTTTGGCCCTTTCAAGTCTCTGTGCTGAGTTTACACTGAGCTGTCATCCAAAAGGGAGATTAACACAATAAATTGATGCAAACCCAAACCTTCCTCATTGGCCTCAGTGGCTGCTTCTCTGATCACTGCTGACCTGGATTGAATCAATTTGTATGAAAAGCTTAAAAAAGTTAATCTGAAGATGCCAAAGAGCCACCAGTGTTCCAAGTCTTAACAGAGAGCAGGGGGTCTGCTCTTAAACAGAAAGTGAAACAGAAATTTTGAGCAATGCTGACTGCAGCTCACTGGGGATGAATATGTACACTCTGTATAATATGTAATTTATGTACTCATGGATATGTAGATAACAATATTTACTACAAATCCCATTGCACAGCCAATTCTAGCAGTTATTTTGAAAACCTTTTCATGTCAGCAATAATGTTCACAAGTCCCAGAGACAACCCAAAGCCCCAGGGTGACAGTAAATATCCTGCCTCCCACAGTGTGTCCTAAGTGCTGTAATTCAGGGGTGAGCACTCGTTAAATTAAAACAAAATTTTCATTCTGGAGCCTAAACCACTGGAGCCCTGAGCCATATCTGATACAGAGCAGTTCCCTAGGGGGGAGGAAATGTGAATTATTAAAAAATTGGGAGTGCAAGTCAGACTAGCAGCCTGATTTTGGGAGGGCTGCTTCTCCTCCCTGCACCTGTCACTGCTGCTGCATCCTCCAGCTGATGTTGGGTACAAACAGTGACCAGAGAACCACGACCCTGTTGCCTTTGAGAATGGCCTTGAAATGTCCTGTGAAATAAATGGCCATTTGGTAGCCAGGATGGACCATTAAGTGCCAGGGCTTTTGGATGCATCTTCCCTGGGAACACCACAGTTCATTTGGCTTTTGAGCACTTCTGAGTTGAGTTTAGGGCACTGTGCAACGAGCTGTTCTTGTGCCTTGGCGTAGTTCCTGTGTCTTGGTTCAGAACTGGAGTTTTCAGTCTGTTTGTGCAACAGGCACTTGCAGGGTTTTCTTCTGAGGGCTCCTAATTCCCATCAGTGCAGCAACTTGAGCAAGAACTTGAATAAACCAGCAGAAGTGTCGAAAGACACAAACCAAAGGATTTCTTCTCATCAGTTTTGCACTGACAGGGGCATGCTGAATCTCTGGGGGAGACTCACTGCAGAAAATAAACCCCTCAGTTCTGCCAAAATAACCATTCTCTGCTTAAAATTCAAGGATTTCCAGCTAAAATGGTTTGAACAAATTAAAAATTAAATTGCTTTGCTGGAAATGAAAACTCACAGTGCCTCAAGAGCTTATTTCATTCTAAAAGTCGTAGTTTATTCTTTTTCTTGAGGTTTCCAAACAGGCAATGCCATAACAGCCTCAGGTTCTTTTGGTGATGTCAAATCATGGAGATGTAATTATGGGGCATTGTTATGTGTAAAGGAGACATCACCATCACTTTGTTCACCATTACAACTGATTTGTAGTTATTAGTGAAGTGCTTGTCTTGATGTTTTCAAAGCTCCAGAATGTTCTGTGTACACTAAACCTCTTTGCCTCTTGGCCTGTTATGAAGTGCTGCTCAGGAGTGGTTTTGGTTCTTGCCACAGCCAAACTGAGCATTGAAGAAAGAAGTTCTGATTTCAACATTGAAATTATAATTTCAATCACACATTCAAATGCAGATCCAGCATATGAACCCTCCCACCCCAAACCTTTATACCTGCAAACCTGTGGCCACAATTAGCTAATGATTTGGAGGAAATTATTGTTGATCCTGACTCCAAGGTGATACTCACTGAGGATCCTGAGCCCTGAGGAGCTAAATGTAGTGAGTAGAGCACTTGTCTTCCTGCTCAACTCCAGGCAGAAAAAAGTACAAAATAAAAAGGCAATGCTCTTTTGACAGAAAAGCTTGAGTTATGCCACTGATCACGGTGAAATGTCAGTGTTTCCATCAATTTCCACATGAGCAGCACAGCATTGATTACAACCCCAAAACATCACAATTGTAACGGGCTTCAGCTGCAGCTGCACAGCCGGCACAAGTGTGCCTGAGGTTTTAACGTGGAAACGAGTGATTCTAAATGGTAGTTCCGTGCTCACGAGCAGGTGCTATGTATTTCTCTCCCTACTTAAAACTTATATTTGTATTTTTATAGATAGATTGATTAATTTCTATATACTGGAACTCCTTAAAAATACAAACGAGCAGTGCTGTACCATATGCTCTCCTCTCTCGGTGGTGTTCTGGCCTTTGCCTCAGTGACAGGCGGTGCGAAGGAATTGATCAAAGGCCCTCCCTGTTCTTACTTTACGTCCCCGCCCGGCTCGTTGGGGCCGTGAGGCGGGACGTGGTGACCGAGCCGCTATTGGTGGCCGCGGCCCGCCCGCTTCGTGCTACGTTCTCCTCAGCAGACACCGCCGCCCCGTCGGAGAGAGGCTCAGGCTGTTCTCCCGGGGCGAGAAAAGGCAGCGCTCCGGACCACTGGGCCCCGCCGACGGGACGAGAGGAGCTCCCGCCGCCATGAGGGGAATGGAAGGTGGGGGGCGGGCAGGAACGGTCTCCATGACAACCGGTGGCGGGAAGCACGTGCGCATGCGCAGATAGCGTGGCGACCCTGTCAACGTCCCGCCGGCCAGGCCTGCGCATGCGCANCGGGCGGGAATGAGTGACGTCATAACGCTGGCGCTTTCAGCGCGACGCGGCGCCACCTGGTGGCGGGGAGGGGGTGGTGTTGGACCCGGGGCTAGCTTCGTCTCGGGCGTTACGTCACTGGTATGGCGTCAGCGGGTGACGTCACCATGACGTCATACCCGGTCGGTCCCTGTGTGGGCCTGAGGGGAGCCCAGGCCGCGGCCCTCGGGTCCCGCTGGAGCTCAGCCCGGGGCAGCACGTGGGGACAAACGGTGCTGGAGGATGAAGCTCCATCCTCAGTGTTAGCGTGGCATCAAAGGCAGAAATTCGGGCCCAAAGCAGAGGCAGAGCTGTCCAGGGTAAGGCGGCGAGGGCGTCAGGGATCCGAGCAGCTCTTCCCCTGACAGCCGGTGGGATTCGCTGGAAACGTTTAACGGGTCCGGCTTCAAAGCAGGCTTCTTTCTAGCAGGGTTACCAGGGAGAGCAATTCTGATGCGTTTGTTGCTGCTTCGTGAAGCAAGGTGGAATTTTATCTGTTGTTTCCAGGCTGAGGGGCACACGGAGCAGGATATTCAGGAGGGTGAAGAGGGACTCTGGACAAGAGCCTGGAGCCACAGCACAAGGGGGGAATGGCTCCCCGCTGTCCGAGGGCAGGGTTAGATGGGATTTTGAGGAGAAATTGTTCCCTGGCAGGGTGGTGAGGCCCTGGCACAGGGTGCCCAGAGCAGCTGTGGCTGCCCCTGGATCCCTGGCAGTGCCCAAGGCCAGGCTGGACAGGGCTTGGAGCAGCCTGGGACGGTGGAAGGTGCCCCTGGCCATGGCAGGGGGTGAGAATGGGATGAGCCTTAAGGTGTCTTCCAGCCGCAGGCATTCCATGATTCTGTGATGGGCCTGCCTTGGAGGGAGGCAGTGTCAGCTGCTTTAGTGACAACACTTGGTCCCTGAACCTGCAGACACACAGGTGTTTATTTTAACCAGGCAGATTTTGGATAAAGCCAAAATTACAGCTGGGCCAAACCAGTTTGACTCCAGTAAAGCCTAGAGGCAGTGACACTGGGTGTTGCTCAGTCTGTTGGCTCTGTTTTAAGAACTCTCAAAAATCTCAGACTGGGTTTTTTTTACAAAAAAACACCCTCATGTGCTTGGCTTTTATATCTGTTTAAAATACTGTTCTTCCTGTCCTGGTCCCTTCTTTGCCCTTTGATTTTGGTGCTTGGATGAGAACAGTTATCTGGACAGCAATAAAGGTGTGTCAGAGGCAAACTGGAAGCAGAAAGAATTGTTACCGTCAGCTTTACATTTGGAAGAAAATGGACATCAGGTTCATTTGACTCTTTGGTTTTCCCACTGGGTCAACTTCCATTACATGCAGAGTGTTAAGGGATCCAGTGTAGCTCTTGTGTGTGACTTTAGCTGAGAAGAGAGCAAGTTATTCATTGCTATGAATTAATTAAGTGTTAGGTGAAAGATGCATTATCAGGTCACCTGAAGAAATCCATGATGAGTTTGGTCACCTTTTCAAAGAGAGTGTCCTCCTGTTTCAGAGAAATCAAGATACCTTGTTAAATTTCCCCTAATATTTGGCTTCAACATAATCACAAATCAGAAGACATGATTTTTGGGAAAAAGTCAGTAGAACTGCCCTTGTTTTAAGTGAATGTGCACTTCAGAATAAGACTGCCTTCTTGGAAAGGAATGGCTTGAATGTTTAACATGGGAGTGTTCTTACTTCTCTCTCTTTTCACTTTTTCATTAATTATTCAGTTCATCCTCTTGCCACAAATACCACTGCTCCATTCTTGATCTACAAAATAACAGAAGTGGTTGACATGGTCACAGTTATCCCTGTTGGAGTGGAGTCAGGCACCTGGAGGAGGTCACACTGAGGTTTGGAAGAATGATGGGCTGTCCAGTGGTTCCCTTTCTTGTCAGCTTGATCCTGGTGGTTGGGGTCTCTCCCAGCTCAGTTCCTAAGGTAAAGAACAGAAAAACAGGACAGGCAGAGAGTTCATCTCTGTGGGGTGGCACTAGACACCTGAGTGCTCAATGGCAGCTGTTTGCAGCTGCATTTGGAAACTTATCTAGCTGCATTTGAATAATTTTAAATGCCTTGTATTGATTTAGTTGGATTTTAATTAATCATTTTGTCCCTTGGTACTCCTTTAGTGGTTTGTAGAAGAATTACCCCTCTGATGACACAGAGAGCTCTCATTATTAGCTGAATGTAGGTCTGGGTTTTTAGAAAACTGTGTTGATTTGGCTTAATTTTATTATCCCTCTTTATTCATCAATTCCCATATAAGCCCTTTCTTTATCAGCCTGGTGTTGAGCTCAGTCTGCAAGATGGGTGTTACTTCCCTAATTGTCCTTTTTGAAAAATCACAGTGACTTCTGCTTGCAAATGATCTGATTCTGTTGACAGAAACACCTTCAGCAGCTGCTTTTCAGTGTGCTTTGGATTGCTCCTAAAATAGGCTGCTTTCAGCACCATCAGGGGGTGGATATTATGGAAACATTTAGTATTTGCAGGATTAACAGTTCCACAGTTTGATGTACTGGCCTTGGTAGGTTTTTCTTCTTAGTTTCATGTCCACCAAAAAAGGTCTTTTTTGAAAGCCCTTACCTTTTTCTGACAAGGTGATTCTACCTCCTGGTTTTAATACATTGCATTGTTTATATTCAGAATCCAATTCCATCCCCATGATATTATTTTACATCTTTGTTTTTATTATCACTCTGGTTACTTTTCCTTCTCTGAAAACCAAGTGAGTTTTTATCAAGTATTTTTCTCTTCATTGATTTTTGGGGCCTCTACCGAAATGTTTTTATTCGGTCCTTAAAATCAATTGTATTATTCTCTTTAAATTAATAACTTGTTGTTTTCAGTCAAACCAATTTGATTTTTGCATCACCAGCTGCTTCTCTTTGTGATTTATGTGCTGCTGTGTTTGCATACAACCAGGAGCATTTGCACCTGAGTGACCGTTAGTTTTTATTTTTCTCTTCACTTCCTCTTTATCCCTCCAGAGGAGGTATAAAGTGAATTTTCTGTTCTGGGGACATGTTGGTAGAGGGACACTTTGTTGTGTAAGTAATGATTTTAAATTCTGTCTAGAATGTGGTAGATTTTTTAGTGACTGTGAAATGCTTTCAAATGTTTTGCCATATGAGCAGGGTGCAGGCAGGGGAGGTGTAGCCCTGAACAGAAATGTGAGGACTGAAGGGATATCAGATATGGAGGTGGGTGGTGCCAGATGGACACTGATGCTGATCCCTGCTAAGATTGTTCTTTGGAATCTCAGTATGATTTTCCTACCTAGCATTCCCTTGTTTATAGAGACTTGAATTAATTTCTCATTTCCTATTTTCCACATCTGGTTTTGTTACCTTTTTCTGGCACAGGGAAGCTGGCAGAGACCAGGACAAGAGAGTTGTCTCTTTGGATTCCTGTTTTGCACTTACATCTCTTCTCTCCTCACAGAACAAGCCCTGTTCTCCTCAGTGTTAAATTTTTTGCACTTTTGCAGCCACAGAGACCCTGCACTGTACAGATGCAGTGTCATGTCTTTATAAAGTAGTGATAAAGGTGTTGGTTAGTGCAGAGAACAGGCTCCAGTGAAGAATCTGTAAAAGGATGGAGGATAATGTGCTTTTTCAGAAGTCACACCGTTGACATGTAGGTTCTTCTCCATCAGGAACCAGTAGGAAGATTTTTTGTTGCGAGATTTGGTCTGGAGGAATCCCTAGACACCTCCTTCTGGTGTGGCTGCCAGAAAAAACACTGCAGAAATTCTTCCCTTTCACATTGTTTGGTCTGACTTGACTGGAAGTTTTATCACCAACCCTCAGATCTTTGCCTGCAGCTTCCACAAAAGGTGAAGAAGGTGATGAAACTTCCAGTGCCAGCCCAAGTGGTGCATCCCATCATCCTGCTGCTGCCAGCACTCTGTAATTAACAGCTCAGGGTCATCCAGGCCCTGGCAATTAGCTGATTTCTGAAGCCTGAGGTGAAGCTGGAGGGAGGGCTGGGGTGGAAAGGTGGCTTCCTTTGGACTCACTCCAGCGGGTCCATGTCCTTCCTGTGCTGGGGACCCCAGGCAATAATTCAAGTTTTGGTTTTGCCTCACTTTCTGATGTTAAATAATCCAATTTCCTTTAGCATTTCTTGTGAAATACAAGAGATTATACTTCCAAAACCAGGAAAGCACCTTGGAAGCAAAGTGAATTTTTCTTTCAAGATGAGGGATTGAGGAGGAGAAGTGCTGAGGCACCACTGTGGTGCTCAGGAGGGGAGAAGCTGTCTGCTGTGTGCAAGTTGTGGAGGCCTGCCCAGCACTGATGGGCTGTTGTAGCCACGGTGATGACATATTCTTGGAGACTGAAATGGCAGCAGAATTGTTCCTGGAACAGACAGAGTGTAAAGCAGCAAGTGAGCAGGCCCAAATGTTGTGTGTTTGAGAGCATGTCAAGTTGGACTGCTGGTGGAAAAATGTTTTCAGGGGTTAAAAGAGAGGCTGCTCTGAAAAGTGGGAGGGTAACAGATGTGTTAGCTGTTTGGGGTTTTTTAAGGGTTGTATGATTTAACTAAGTAATTACAAGGCAGTAAATTGGAGGCATGTAATAGGTGCATACTTATAAATCATAGAATTACAGAATAATTTGAGTTGGAAGGGACTTTAAAGATCATCCAGTTCCACCCCCCTGCTCTGGACAGGGACACCTTCTGCTGTTCCACATTGCTCCAAGCCCTGTCCAACCTGGCCTGGAACACTTCCAGGGATGGGGCAACCTATGGCAAGGCCTCACCACCCTCACAGGGAAGATTTTCTTCCCCATATCCCATCTATTCCTACTCCCTGGCAGTGGGAAGGCATTGCCCCTTGTCCTGTCACTCCAGGCCCTTGTCCAAAGTCCCTCTCCATCTTTTTGTAGGCTCCCATCAGGTACCTATTGAAATGGTGCAAAGGATCATCAAGAGCAGTCATTTCAAAGTACACTAAATCCATCCTTTTCCCTCCATTTTCCAGGTTCTATCTTTCATTCTTACTGGTCCTGCTTTCTGCCATTTTGCTGATCCATGTTTACTTGAAGGGCACAGCTGGGCTATAGATTTGGCATCTCAGTGAACAGGTAAGTGCTGCTGATTATTTTATTTGTGATTTGTTGAGTCCTAAAATCATCCAAAATGAATTTAATATTATACTGAAAGAAATTACTTTCAAAACCATTACTTTTTGAGCTCAATAACCTGGTGCCAGAGTTGGTTATTAAGGGCAGCAATAGCAGCAACTTCAGAAATATTGAGATGTTGAACAGAGTAGGAACCTGTGGGTCTGGAAAGGGAGGAGTAATACAGATAAATTCTTAGTTTTGCATCATAGCTGTGTCTGATCTGATCTGCCTGGGACACTGAACATTGATAGCAAATGCCAAAGTGCTGATCTGTTTCAAAGTTTAATATCAGGAACTCACCATAAATAATCCAGCAGTACAGATGTGTCTGAAGTATTTAAAGCCATGTAGGATGTGAGATTTGGGACTTCTCCACATGCTGTCTCCTCCTTAGAAGAAAATGGTCAATTTACAGTTATAACTACCCCAGTGTTCTGTCCAGAAAAAGTAAATTTATGAACCAGCTACATAAAACCTTTGTTTCTGTCTAACAGAAAATTGCTCCAAGTTTCACAGCAAAGTCCTCTGCAGGTCTGGGAGCCTGAGTTTAAAATAAATAAATCCATTAACATCTGTAATTGCTATAGGAAAGGCTGACCCATGGAAGTGTGTAACCAGCATTCCTCAGCCTCTCATGTCTGCAGCCAAGCCATTTGAGAAAACAATCCCTCATGTGTTTTCCCTGCTTTTTGAGTCTTTCTGTGTCCAGAGCTTTACTGGAGTAACTGGACCACAGCTGCTGCCATTCCAAGTGAAACACTCTGGTTTAGGTTTGAAAGAAGTAGGTTTTGGGAGCAATAAAAACCCCTGGTAAAATAGCCAGAACCATCATGAACTCAGGACTAGGAAGAAGGGGACAATGAAAACATGTAAGAATAGAGCTCTGGTTTTAATGTTGCCTGGGAGTTGATGGCATTTCCATCTGGACACTGTACCCAGTGCTGTTCCAGGTAATCCCTGCCTAGTACTGCTGTTATTGCTGTAGCTGAAAAGATTAAGAAATTAATTAAAATACCATTTGTTTAGTCTGTTTGCCTCATATATGTGACAGCAATTTGGGAAACATGATCAGTGCTGTGGTTTATTGAGTACTCAGGGGAAGAATTCAGCAGGAGCTGCTGAGCTGATGCTAAGTGAGCAACAGTGGAAGTAAGAGGAGAGAAAAGGTGAACGTGTTTAATGGAATTGTTCTCTGACTTGTCCTAAAACCCCTTCTGAAATGCCAGAAACTCCATTTATTTACTTCTCCAACTGAGGCTGGGCTCTCTTCTCTGAAACTAGTGTCTCAAAGCAGAGTTTAACACTCCAGAATCCTGCATGAGCTGAAGGATGGGGTTTTTTCCCTGCTGCATTTGCTGGTCTTGTGCTATATAAATATGAGTAGGAATGTTGTATAACAGAAGGACTGTCTGAATCCAGAGCTCCAGGACAAAAACCTACCCCATAACAGATACCTGTTTTAAAATCTCTCCTTTCCTTTGCTGATGTGGCTTGGGCATGTCTGTAGTGCAATTATAGGGCCAGTCTTTGGGGTCAACACGTGCTGTTTCTAATCTTAGTATTTCATGCAAATTCTCTTCTCCTTCAGCAATTTACACCTTGTCCCACAGTGCCTCTGCCTGTACCATCATGCATGACCACCTGCTTTTGTTTCTTTGTTTAAGGGCTTTCATAAGTGTCTCTCTGAAGCTCTGTAGCTTACCATGATGATCCTACACGTGCTCTGCACAAACTGAGGTGCCTAGCTTATGATCCAGAGTCTTCTGAAGAACCACCTTGTGAAGGCAGGTGAGGTCCTTGGGGAGAAAACATGCTCTGCTGAATGTGAATTAAGTGTGGAGGAATGAACTGTTGGAAGTGCCCACTCTGTCTGGTGACCTCATTGGAGTCTGGAGAATGGACATCTCTGAGGTGCTGGAAGGGCTGATGCAAATCTGAACTGATTCTGGTGCTTCCCCCTGCCCTCCAGTCCTCACAGTGTTACTGGAAAGCCAATGGATGAACAGGACAATGATTTTAAAGAGTTGTGGGCAAATATTTTGAGTGGGGCAAAGAAAAAGGCTGGGGATGCTGAGGCAACAAAGAGGGTTCAGAACAGGCCAAAGAGCACCACAACACAAAGCAGATTAAGAAGAAGCAAAGCTGCTGCTAAGAGCCAAACCCATCATCACTTACCAGCAGTGAAGGAGAAAAACTTACTTCAAAATCTGGGTCCGAAGGAGCAAACGTTGGTGCATGAAGAAGATGATGATGCTGCAGCCTGTAGTGGTGAGACTGCACAGGAGGATGGAGCAAGAAGCCCTCTCCCTGCCAGCCAGCTGAGCACAGAGACCACTGAGTGTAGCCAGAGGTCTCTGACAGGTAAGTGACCTGAAACAGTTCAAACAGAAGATAGGCAGAGACTGGAAAGGCTCTGTAGCTCAGTGAAGGTTTTGAGAAATCCATCCAGAGGGGACACAGTAGCACTGTTGGAAGGCTTGCACCTTGCACAGGTTTAACCTAGGAGTGGGGTCTGTGCTGCAGGCAGATGTCCCTCAGTAAGGTGAAGCCTTGGTACAAAGTGATTTGTTGGCCAGTCATTATTTACTGTTTTTTGCAGTATCAGAGCTGAGAAAAGTACTCTCAGATCATCTAGAAGCAAGCTCAGAGTATATAGTGGTGCTTTTTCACTCAGTGCTTCATTGTATGGTGACATATTGTCAAGGGCAAAAACATGAATGAGTTAAGAAAGGTATTGAATGAATGAATGAATTAATTAATTAAGGATTAGTCCTTCAGTAGCTGTTACACATGATGGCCAGAATGCAGTCACCAGGGATGGAAGTCCTTAAACTGATAAATTAGGTGAGTCAGGAATGGGACATTGTGTGGTGGGAATGCTGGGAGGGCAGGGCTGTGTGACTGCCTTCCATGTCCCTGCTGGAGACCATGCAAGCCTTCCTTAATATTCCTGCCTATAAAAGGGATACAAAGGTCTCTAAATGTCCCTGTAGCACAGAACCCCAGTGTTGTTACTGCTACACAAATTGTTCACTTCTCCAAGAGTGGCTGTTGCAGAACTGAGCCTGGCTGCTGTCATGGGGCCTCCCAGCAGCTCTCAGCGTGTCTTTGAAACTGCCTGGTAAAACTGCTGTTTTCTCCCCCTCTAGTAAATCCTCCAAGTGGCTGTTCCCAGACTACCTTACCCTTCCTTCCTGCTACTCCTCCAGGAACCTGCTCCTCGCCCACCCCCAAGGTGCGGGTGGCAGAGCTGGTGGTGGAGAGAATGCAGCAGTTCAAGAGGGTGGCACCCGAGCAGCTGAAGCACAGCTCGGATGGGAGCGTGCCAAAGGCTGCAGCCAGCGGGGATTTCCCTGCCAGGAGCCAGGAGCAGAAGCCTCCTGAGGATGGTACGTGTCTCCTCTTGGCTCTGGTGTGTGCAGAATGAGTGGCTGGTGAGAATGGTTGCCTGAGGAGCAGTCCTGCATCCCAGGGCTTTGTTCCTTGCTGGCCTAGTGGTTTGCTGTGCAAATCACTCCAGATCCCTGAGAAAACTTTGTTAAAGGATTATCCATACTTTTTTCCCAGTTCTTCTCTAAGGCTGAATTAACCTCATGTAAATTCTAGAGGAATAATTGTCTTTTTGGAAACAGGTTGAAATTCCAACAGGATCAGTGAACTTGGTCATCCTTCCCTTGGGACAGTGTTAGGCAGCTCTTAGGTAGCCCCATCTTTGGTACCTCTCCAAGCACTCTCTAAGGTGATATGTTCTGTGCTGATAAATGGAATTCACAGCAAATTTACTCTGGTTCTTTATAGATCAAGTCCCTGTTGGCTCCGTATGGACATGAAAATCTGCTGTGTTATTTGATGTATAAAATTCCATATTTTCCCCCGAAACTTCAGCCAAAACTGTCCCTTCATTGTCTCTGACATGTGATGTACTGTGAGTGAATTGTCACCTCCTGGTCCTGGGCTGGTTCAGTCTTGGAGTGTTGGAAAGGAGCAGGTTGTACCTTTCCTGGTGGAGATGCAAGAGAAAGATTGCAATGAATTTTTGTGTGTCTGGTTTAATAAGCTAATAATGACAAGTGTACCAGTTTCTCACCTTCCATACAGGATTTAGTTTTCCATCTTACATCATCTCTGCCTTCTTTGCCAGATACCCACCATCTCCCATCCGTGGAACACGACAGTGCTCTGGCTTTGGCTCTTCAGCAGGAATCCAAGGAGGAAGCCCTGGCAAGCCTGGAGGATGCAGGCTTGTTCTTCTGTCAGATCTGCCAGAAGGATCTCACAGCCATGAACACCCTGCGGCGAGAGCAGCACGTCAACAGGTCAAACCCAGCAGGACCTGTCCTTCCATCCAGCCCCCAGAGGCTCCTCACTCAGCCCAGCCATGGAACAACTGGGAGCAGGGATTCTGCATAAGGGTCTTTACCCTTAAGGCTTGAATTAAGGAGTCATTTTGGTGTGAAAGCAGAGGCTGATTGCCTTGCCCTGCAGGGCTTCTGCATGTGTGTGGCCAGGCCAAATCTGCTTTCTTTAGCAGTGTGGCAGAGGAGCTGCCATTGTAAAGGAACTTGGTGATCTTAAAGGTCTTTTCCAACCTTAATGATTCCATTAGTGATGACTCCCTAATGTAAATTTTGAGATCTACTGATTTCAGCCAACAAAGTTGTGTTTGCTCTGTTTTGCTAAAAATTATCTAAGGACATCTGGTATGTCACTGTATCTGAGCTGTTTGCTGAGGGAAATGTGATGCTACTCAGAGAGATGACTCAATTGAAATTACTGCCCTTCATTTAACAATTTCCTTAGTGATAAAAATCAAACACAATATATTATGTACAGGCAACTCTCTGGAAATTGAAACTGTGCTTTTCTGTTGACAGAGTATCAGAAACAACACATTTGAATGACTGTAAATTCTTAATTCAGGCACTTCCAGATAGCAGGAGTGATGTAAATTGTCCAGTCCTACATCATGTTACTGACTGGCTCTCATTGATCAGGCTTGTTTGCACCTGCAGTTTTCTACGTGTTACTGTTGTTTCTGTTTTCAGACAATTTGTGCTGCTTGAGAGGACAAAAGCTATAAAACAATGACAGTGATATGTTTTTTGGAAAGTCAGGCTTTCTGAACTATTAACATGTAATCATGTGTTGAGGTTACAAGGTTATATTAGCCAGGGATTTTTTGATAGCAGCCTTCATCCCAAGAGTGAAGCTGTAGATGGACAGATGCAGGGACACACCAGCAATCATCAGTACTGAATGGTGTCTTAGCACAGCCCTGTGTATCATTACCTAACCAGGGAGTGACTTTTGTAATAGGTCCTGCAGATCCAGGATTTCATACCCTGGATCTCTTTGGAAAGAACAGAAAAGGAACAAGTACAAATTTTTGCATCGTTTTGGCCTGCCGGAAGTTATTTGAAGTTCATCATGCTGCACTCTGGAGCATGGTGTCAGCTCAGCTGCTCCCTTTTCTGTTGACAGGGGTTTACAAATAAGCTGGAATGTTAAAATGACATGAAGTGTGTTGTTCAGAGAGGCTATAGACTCCTTATTCCAAGAGATGTTCAAGGCAAGGCTGGGGTAACCTGTTCTAGTGGAAGGTGTCCCTGCATATGGCAGGGACATGGATCAAGATGTCCTTTAAGGTCTCTTCCACCCCAAACTATGTGTGATTTTATGATTCTAGAGTTATTCACTGCACTTGCCTTCGAGCAATATGTTTTTAATGTGCCTCTGAGACCATTATCTCCATGTAACTGGTCCATGTCATGTTCCTCACAGTGGTGGGCACATAGTTCTTGTTCCTTTAGTGGATGTTCATGGCTGTTACTGATATTAGAAGTGATTGTGCTTTCTATTATAATATCAGTATTAATATTAATATATTAATGGTTTCAAAGTCTCCATAGGTAAGCTTTGCCACTGTCTCCCAGGTGTCTGGATGAGATGGAAGAAGCACAGATGTCATCCTCCAGCAAACCAGTGGTCCCTGAGTGTCCCATCTGTGGGAAGCAGTTCCAAACCGCGCAGAGCCGAGTCAGTCACCTGAAACGCTGTGCTGTGGAGATGGATGTGCCTCCTAACCTGCTGCTTCAGGCAGTGCAGCTGCAGGTGGCCACACTTGGTGATGCAGCTCTTCAGTGTCCCAGGTAAGCTGGTAGGGGAAAAAAAAAAGATGCTGGTGGGTTCCTTTGGGCTGAGAGGTGTTGGAGGCCAGGAAGAACAGTAAATACAAGGCTGACTCACACACTGGGTGAACCCTGAGCCCACAGCCGGTCAAGTAGAGCCATGACCCAGTACCAGGTGAGGAGGATGTAGCAGTCAGTTGGAGAAATCATCTGAATTTCCCTCAGAAGAGGTCAAGTGGTGGATTACTTTAAAAGCCAGCAGGCAGGAGCAAAATGGGGAGTAAATAACCTTGCAGTGGTTTGGCAGAATGATTTGTGCTCTGTGAGGCAATTGCTCAGTAAAGCTGAATGGGTGTGTTTGAGCTTCTTGAGTGAACCACAGAGTATGAGTGTGGAGCCTTTCCTGAGATCTGTGGTGCCAGTGCCTCGGCCCCTCAGTTCATGGCTGTCCTGGGAACATCCTTTCATCCTGAGCCAAAGAGGAAGCAGATGTGATGTTTTGGAATGTGCTTGGTACAGAGCTGCTCGCTTGAATTTGAGCAGAATCTTCAGAGTGCATCAAGTGGTGCCTGAGTGAGTTTGTGGAGGGGCTCATAAGTCCTGTTGTGCCAAGGAGGGACCATTGCCTGTTCCCTATGCAAGCAGAGGGGTGGGAAAGCATTTTCTGGTGATCTGGTTTTCTCCCTGCTTCAACTTGTTTGTTCCCCTTCGGTAGAAAAAGTCATTCAAGGTAGAGATAGCAGATGCTTACATCCCAAAATAAGACTTCTCTAAATTGCTCTAAATTCCATGAATGATAAATCCTTTGCTTTCTGCTAGGAAAGAAAGTACTGAATGGTTTTTATTATGCTTGACATGGGAATCTCTCTGAGCAAATGGAACAGCTGCTCTGGAGTACTCAGTGATTGTTGTCTCTGATCCAGCCACATTAACTGGGGCTTCCTGCTGCATTCTTGGGTTTCAGCAATCAGCCCAGCAGGGCAAAGCGGAAAGGCCCCTCCAACGAGGACTTGAGGAAAACACAGAAGAGGGCCAAAATGGAGCCTAAGGATGAAGATTTGCAGGTTGCCATGGCAATGTCACGCTCTCTGTTGGAGCAAGAAAAGCAGGAACAAGCAAAATCAGCTGCAAATGTGAAAGCAGTGGCTGCTTTCCCAATCAAATGGAAGCCAGGATCAGGTATGTGTTACAGCAAGTTAGTGTCTGAGGCTGTGTTATTGCAGGAGTAACAGGGCTGCTCTCCACCAAAACTTCCCTGTTGGATACAGGAGGGAAGACAGCCCTGTTTCTGGTTTGTTTAAGCTGTCAGAGCTTCAACAATATGCAGTATCCAGGTGCAGTCAAGAATGGCAGCAGGATGTCCATGGGTTTCAGGAATCCTGTGCTTTTTTTCACTGATTTGTTCTCTTGAATCTGTAAAATAGTCTTAAGCTGTTGTTTCTTGTAAACTGTGGAAGTGAGGAGAAATAATATGAAAATATGATTGCTGTTTTGCTTGTCCTCCTGCTGCAGCCTGGATTAATGCAGCTTTTTCAGCGTTATATCACTTTGTCCTTTCTGCAGTGCCATGTGTGTCCAGTACATGCTGCTGTGCAGGGCCTCACCATTCCAGAGTGCAGAAGGGTTTAGAAAGGCAGACAACTGCCTTGGGGAGAGAGGAGAGGGTTGAGAGCTGTCCAGAGGGGAGACTTCACTCCTCACAAACCTGCTTCTGCCCTTAGGTGCTCCCAGCTGGATTTGGGGTTGGGCATTAGTAAGGCAAAGGTAGTAAGACACAGCATTTCCAAATGGGAGCTGCCCAGCGTTTGTGTGAGCTGTGGTTTGATATCACCCTTGACCAGAACACAAGAAAAGGAGTCCTCCATGGGTGTGTTGGTGGAGTTCATTTCTCCTGTAAGGGCCATGTGAGGTTTTGGACTACCTGCACAATCTTAAGAGTTCTGTTCCCATGCCTTTTGGTTGTCACTGATTACAGCACTGAAGAAGCTGCTGTGTTGATCTCCTCTGCCCTATGTGTTCAAATGTTTACTTACTTGAGTTCCTTTTTTTTTTTAAAGAGAAAAAAAGGCGTAGGAAAGGCATCAGTGCCCCTCCACCTCTGCTGCTCCAGGACCCGGAGAAGGTCCACAAGAGGATCCAGGAGAGAGTAGCTATGATGCTGACAGAAGAGGTGGAATTCCCTCCCACCCCTCAGCTGCCCATTAGTAGGATTCTGGAGGATGAATCTGGAACAGCAGCCTGGCTCATGCCATTGTGCAAAGCCAAGAAATGCTTTTTATGGAACATCAGTGCTCTGACAGGACCCTGTGACCCCGAATCATTCTACACTGCAGCCTTAACCCCTCCAATTGTACCCTGGAAGCCTGTGCAGGTGGGGCTCTGTTGTCCTTGCTCTGGTATGTGTGTGTCCTAGTTGTTGGTATTTGCCCTGTGTCCCTTATATTTCCTGATTTGGAATGTAAACCAGTGATCCCCTCTCTCTGCACACTCACTGCCTGTGACCTGTTCTCCCCTGGTCTTACACAGTAAGGTTTCAGGATCTTGAACTTTCATTTCTGCCTTTTGGAGAGGAGAACAAGATTCATGTTACCATGGGTTTTGAGCTTTCAGAAAGTAAAAGGGATGGGAACAGAGAGTACTGAGTAAAGGGATCCCATCCTGCTCATTGTGCCATTAGTTTGTCCATATTTACAGCAGCTTGGCTCTTGTTTTTGTGCTTGGCACTTCTTTCTGGTCATTTCTAGTGTGAACTTTGCCCATGTTGCACTCAAAAAGCACTGGGGAGAAAAATCTAAACTGGAACCTGATATTTGCACAGAGGAGGTGGGAGTGCCTGGAGTTCTACAGCAAAGCATTTGCACTCAGGCTTTCCCTGTACATCCCACTGCCTCCTGCTGCATGTGAGCTTTGGTCCAGGTCTCAATTCCACTCTTTCATTTTGGTTCCATCTGGAGCTGCCTCTTCCAGTGCTCTGTATTTTTATAAAAAGTGCCCACAGAAACAGACAAAGCTCTTTCAGTCTCTTTTCTCCAAGTAGGATATTTACTTCTTTCTTCCCTCTTTCTTCTCTTGAAGAAATATTTGGTGCTCCTGTTCAAAATCTACTATGCATATTTAGGTGCTTTATTTAATACTTCTTCCCTAGTCAAAGCCCAATGTTTCTCTGGCTTGTTGCAGGTTGAGGCTGGAGAGGAGGGACTCCATTCTAGGAAGTTTTGACCTTTCATTCAAGACAGAAACTGCCAGAGAAGTTTAAAAATAAAAAGCAGGAAGGTCTTTAAAATCATGGCAAGAGTGTGTTTTTCCTCTGATTCTTTCCATTCACAGAAGTGTCTGAACTATTTTTACTTAGAAATAAACAAGCAAAATTATTTTTTGGGAAACTAAGACCAAACCTGGAAAATACCCACTCCAAGGTGAAAGTTTGATTTAGTTACATGTAACTGCAAAAGCACTTCAGAACTCAGAACAGAAGCACCTGGAGAGCTTCAGCTGTGACTTTTGCCAGGAACTCCAGCTATAATTAAATATTTAGATGTTGAATTGGGAGCATTTCCCCCATTGGCAGTTGCCTGCACAGACATGCTCCTGGAGAAACCAACTTTTCTGCATTTTCCATTGTAGTTTTCCTTCTTCTGTTCAGAGCTGTCTTATCTCTGGAGAGTCCTTCACAGAACTGCAGAGAGCTGTTCCTCAGAATCCCCTGCACCTGGGCAATGCTCTGTGATCCTTCATAGATGTTTCAGGAGTATGAAGTAGACACTGTATTCTGAGCTTTGCAAATACATGAAACAAGACCTAATTTATTGGTGTCTTTTTTTCCTCCTCACTTGATCAGAATAAGCCAGAGAAGCTTCAGCCATCGGTGGGATCTCATCAGCCAAAAGTATCTCAGCAAGGTCAGCCTGACCTCAGTTCTCAGGAGCCCACTTGCACAAAGGTTGGAGGGCAAACTTCTGATGAATCCAAGCCAGGCCCTGAAGGAGATGGGCAGCTTTTATCCCCGAGCCAGAAGGACATTCAGACCCTGCAGGACCTGGTGGAGTTGGCCAGGGAAGGACTCACCCTTACTCAGTGGAACCTTGACACTGGCCATGTTCAGGCAGCAGAGCAGCCAGGTGAGTTCAGGCATTTTTGTGAGCCCTGCCCCTGGTTCCTTCAGCTACACAGAGCCAGGCTGTGGCTGGGCTGAGTCAGAGAGCCACAGCAGCACCCACAGGTTGTTGGTGTTGATCCAAGAGGTGATATTGTGGGGGCACATTTTCCTGCAATAAGATGTAGGTACAGTCAACCTGATATTTCTGAAATTATTCATAAATCCCAGCTTTTAAGAGAATTCCTGGACAGCAGATACTAAATTTTATTTTAAAATGAAAGAAATCAAAGTATTTTCTGCCAGGAGGGAGCCTGGATGTGTTCAAAAGCTGGAACAAAATCTTCATTCCTGCTTAACTTGGGTGTACAAGAGAGCTGGAGAGCGAGTTTTCACAAGGACATACAGGACATGGGGGATTTGCTTCTAACTGAAGTAGGTTATATTTAGATTAGATACTGGGAAGAAATTTTTCCCTATGAGGGTGCTGAGGCCCTGACACAGGATGCCCAGAGAAGCTGTGGCTGCCCCTGGATCCCTGGAAGTGCTCAAGGCCAGGTTGGACAGGGCTTGGAGCAACCTAGGGAAGTGGAAGGTGTCCCTGCCATGGCAGAGGTGATAATGGATGGGCTTTAAAGTCCCTTCCAACCCAAACCAGTCTGTGATTCCATGATTCTACCTGGACAGCCTTTCTGTTCTGTGCACTGTCTTTTCAGGTCTTGAGACAGTCGGATGAGAGATGCACAAGACGGATGGTTTTGTGTTGGACATGGATTACACAAACCTGAAGTTATCTGTGCCTGCTCAGGGTTGAAAAAATACAACACCTGGAATTCCTCTGTGGGCAGCTCTCTAATGTCCCCAGTCACACTTGCATGTGGTGCATAACTGCACATTTCAAGGGCAGTAGTACCCCTTAAAGTGCTCTGACTCTTCAGCAAAATCTGTTGTGTCTCCTGTTCATCTGTGAAAGAGAACACGGTTCCTAAACTCACCTGTCTGCATTTGCACTTGGATATAATTCTCCTCACTTCCCCTGCTGAACTGCAGCAAATGGTCCCTGGCCCTTTAATGTATAAAAATAACAGTGAAATGGTGCTTAGGTACCCTCAGCCTGTCACAACCCAGAGCCAAACGCTGCAAAAAGGCATGAGGGAGAGGCTGAGTGTCAGCCCAGCCAGCCTGGTCATAGCAGCTGTCACAGCAAGGATCCTCTTAGGAGTTCTTAGATCATTCTGTCTCACAAGGAAGTTGTAAGTGATTTGTGATGTGCATTTTCTTCCCTGAGGAGAAGAACTGACTTCCAGTGATCCTCCACTTAGTGGCTTTGTGCCCCCATCCAAGAAGAAGAGCCTCCTCAGGAGCAGCACTAAGAGAGTAAGGATAACTTTTTTTTCTACTCTTTATATATTCATCTATAACAATTAAAAACTCTTGCCTTTGTGCAATTCAAAGAAGTGTGGAATATTTCCCATTTCTTTCTGTGGAAACAAAGTGGTGCTTAAGGTTCACAGTGACTTGGGGATTCCTCATGGGCACAGGTGAGATCAGCACACCTGGGGTGTTCCATCCATGCCCACGAGAGCCTGGGGATTTTTCAGTACTTGTCCTACCTGATGAGAGATGATTTAAGTGCCAGGGAACAGAAGGCCAGGCTGTGCAGGTGAGGGAGCTGTAGCACTGAGAGTGTTTGGGGGTAGGAAGCAGGGATGCAGCTGCAGAATGTTATGCAGTACACTGCTTTAATGCCCAGGTTATCCAGGAGAAAAGTGGCAGCAGCCCAGGAGAGACAGAGCTGCTGCTGCTCCCTCTGGAATCACACCCCCAGCTCTGGCTGGTTCTGAATGGAGCTCCTTCCTCCTCTGGCACCTTCCTCCTCACACCATGTCCTGCAGTGGGAGGGGGAATTCTTGCAAGGACTGGTTGACTTGTACTAAATCCTGGCATAAAGGCCTGGTAGATGATGGAATGTTGTGAGGGCCATGGAAGACGAGCATGTTTTGCTGCTAATTGAGCTTTTAAAGGGTTTGGTGTAGAAAACCCTCAGTTGTGGGAACATAGAGGATCTAGTTTGAAAATCTGTGTGTGCTCTATGGTGACTGAGTGAGAAACACAACCTAGTAAGTCACAGATAATTTTTTTATCAAGCCTGTGGTGTTCTGTAGATGTCCTCTTATTCCACGTGCACCAGAGGATGTGTAATTTTGCATTAATGTATAGTCAGTTTTATTCAATTGAAGACCATACGAAGTAAAACTAATTCATTTTCTTACCAAGGTCATCCACTTTATCTGATGAAACTTACTATCTTTTGTTTGATAATAAATAATCATGCCCTGAAAGGAAGTACATTTTGGTGCTGGATAAATTTTGATGCTCTGACAACGTACTTTGATATTGTGCTTAAAGGATTAAGATACTTCTAAAAGGAGACAATTCCTTGAGGTGAGAATTGGTATTCAACTTGAGGATCCCAGCCACTTGGTACAGAAACTCTAGATATTCCTTGGGAGTACTGAAAAAAATTATCCTTAGCAGGAAAAGGCCTTGTTTTGTTTTTCTATTAAACCAGAGGCCTTTAGCAATACAGAAAGTGTTCTCACAGTGTTGTTGAAACTCAGTTGCTCACATTGAAACAAGTATGGTCATTTTTTCAGTTTGTTTGTTTCCATGATAGTTTTCCTGAGCCAATGAAGTGTTGTTGAAGAGCTGGATTGCCAGTGGGAGAGATTTTGCTTTATATGAGCACAAACAGTGTAACCATGCAGAGCAAATGCACTCATTGCATTGGTAACACATCCCCCGTGCTGAAGACCCTTGGTGACATCAGTGGGGTCCAGTCTCAGTGGCCTCCTCAGCAAGAGAGAATGTTCTGGTGTGTTCTCCAACACACAGCTCATACCTGCTCAGAGCTGCCTTCTGGCCAGTTTCTTTGCCTTGCACAGAGAATGGAGCAGCCAGGAGGTTTCTGGCCTTGTTTAATTTCCCCATTCTTGATTGATAATTTTAGCACCAGGAGGAAAGCTGTTCTGGGCTCGCTGCCTGGAGTGTCACATCTGGAGCCTGTGTTTGCTGGCAGCCCCAGAGCAGCCTCACAGGTATCCCACCTGCCAAGAATAAGAAAACAAGAGGAGTCAGATTAGTTTCCAGACTGAGTTTCCTGCCTTCCCTTTGGAGATCAGTCCACAGCACTGCCACAACATGCAGAATGTTCCCTAGCCCACCTATGAAGGCTGGGAGAAGTGTTCTGGTGTGTGCTGCTAATTCCTGCTGGATGGAGCGAGTCGAAAGGTTGGCTCTCCACAGCCCACTGCTAATGTAGAAACCTGCTAAGAAAATTAAGAGCTGTGTTGTTCCAGGTGGAACTGCATGTCCTGCAGATGTTTCCTGGAATAAAACTTGCAGTTCCTCAGCTCTGCAGTAGGTTTGAAAAGCACAAGGTCAATGATTAGGGTGTCAACCATAAACTGGTTTTCATGTGCAGTTAGGCAGTTTCTCAACCCAGCTGTGATCTGAGGGTGTTTCACAGTTCCCTGAAGCACTCCAAGGCCACCTCCAGAGCTGCAACACTAGGAGGGATCTGAGTCTTCAGGAGATTGCCTGGGAGCAGCTCCAGAGGAGCTGTCTTGCCATCCTTGCTGTCTTTGGCACCGTATCGCAAGCTTGACTTTACCATCACCATAACTAGCCACAGGTAACTCAGCCCTCCCCAAAATTCTATCCAGGGGCTCTGGAATGATAATAAAAGTTGTGTTTCTTTTTTAAAATGGAGTGGAATTTACAAAAGAGGTTTCAGTGGCATGCTCATAATTTCCTTTGAACCGGATGCCTACATTAGTTTTATTCCAATGGGGCCCCTTGTTGCAGAGCTGCTCTTCTCAGCTGTCATTGCCAGACAGTAAAAAGAGAGAAGAAAGGCTCATTATCCCTTCCTGAATCATCCTCTTTCCTCTTATCCTGATTTTAGTGAATTGAGTTCAAGTCTGTTGAAGTTACAATTTGCTGAAATTGTGGTGGGAGGCAGTAGATCAAGAGGCCAGCTATAGGCTGTGGCTAGACCACAGCAGGAAACGTGTGGTGAGATCTGAGGGTGATAATGTGCTGTGACACAAGTACAGCAGAATACAACACAACTGCCCTTTCTCTACAATGGGCAGGCTGTGAAAAAGTAGAGGAAAACAGAGCAGGAATGTCTGTTGGACTTGTGTGCTTGTCCTGTGGAAGACCTGAAGTTATTAAAGCTGATGATTGCCTTCAGGAGGCAGAGGTGGTTTGTCCAAGCTGGGCCCACAGCACAGCAGTGCTGATAAACTGAGTTATTCCCTTCTTATTTTTCTGGGAAAGTATTTGACATCTGTAACCTAACACCTGTCTTTGTGTTCCTTCTGTGTCCTAGTCCTCTCTCGGGCTGCTGGCTCAAGATTTCGGTGCCATGGTCAACAACCCCCACCTGAGTGATGTGCAGTTCCAGGTGGACAGCGGGGACGTGCTCTACGCCCACCTGTTCGTGTTGTACGCGCGGTGTCCGGCGGCGGCTCAGGCTGTGAGTGCTGCTGGCATTCCTTCTGCTCCTGCTTAGGAGAGCCCAGCCTGCCCCATCCCACAGCCTGCCAGTGCCCCAAACCAGCACACAACACTGCTGGCCTTAGTGGCAACTGCCTCAGGACCTGCAGTGGTGTTTCAGCTTAGGAAACCAGAATAAATCCTGACAAAGTGGTGAAAGATGTGCTACTTTATCCTATTCAGGGGGGCTATGGGGAGTCAAGGATCCTTGCTTTCCACCCATGAGCAATGAAGGAAGCTTTCAAAGTGCTTCTTGCCCTTGCATTTTTGTCTCTGTGGAAGCACAGATGGCCTTGTCCATCTTGGTGTGTCCTGCCTGTCACCCAGGCTGGTAAGTGTGAGCAGGGAATAGGACGTTTCTGGGACAGAGGTTTTGTCACTCTTGCTTTGGACCTGCACTGACTGTGCTTTTTGCAAGGCTAGTGAAGGAGTTCTTATGTTCCCAGAGCATTTTAACCTGAATAGCTCCCAGCCTGCTCCTGTGCAGCTTCCAGGTAAATTCAAAACAGAACAGATGAAGCTCATACAGAGAGGTGTAGATGTGAATTGGGCTGGGAAGTAATTTGATTGCAAAACTAAGTGGCGAACTCTAAGACCTTTTATACAAGTGACTAAGGCCAGTAGTTAAAGTTAACAGCCATAGGGTCAGGAAGGACATGGCCTGTTCCATAGGGAGCTCTGCATAGCTGCCCGCCTTGGCATCCTGGTCCTGGGGCTGGGCATGAGTGAATGGAAGGAGCTGATGGGAGCAAGGATGAATGTGGGTGTTGTGTTGCTTTACAGCAGACAGACTTTGCTTTGTGTGGCCCAGGTGCACAGCGAGGGGTTGGTGGTGGAGGAGGACGGGGCCGCGCCGACGCGCCGGGCGCTGCTGAGCGATGTGTCGGCCGAGGCTGTGGCTGCCTTCCTGCGGTACCTCTATGCTGCTGACACCAACTTCCCTGCTGGGCTGCGGCCCCAGCTGCAGGCTCTGGCTGCCAGGTGTGTACCCCGAGCATGTTTTGGAACCCCTCACAGGTTTTCAGCCACATAGACCCCAGTTTGAGATCTTTCGTTGCAGTTTTAGGGGCTTACAAATTCCATGGTCCTGTGCTACATCTTAAGTGGAGCTTGCCTGTAAAGACATCCTGCCCTCAGTTAAAAAACTGTATGAGAGTTTCTGTGTTCAGTATATGCTCAGCAGACTTTGGCTGAGTTTTGTCTCAGGATGTCTGTTGGCAGCTGATGTTGAAGATGATGAGCACAACTTCTGTTATGTGATTCTCACTTCATCTGAACAACACTTGTAGAATGTATTGGATGCTCAGGCTTTAATGTGTTGTGTCAGCCATGCTCTCAGTCGTGGGCCTAGGCGTGTAGTAAGAGCTTGAAACAGGAGCAGTTGCTGAGATATGGGTGGAACATGGCTGGGGCTTGCCAAATGTATATAGAGAGGTGCCCTGTCACTCAAAAAATGCCAGGAATCTTGTACATGGCAGATATTATCCAGCCCCAGCCATTCCATGGGACTTTCCCATTGCCAAGGGGATTTAGTATAGTCAGTCTCAAACACAGAAAAAGCAGAATGTGCCTGATATTTTCATGTGAGTGACACCTGGAAAAGGGTATTTGGAATTTTAGGGGTACACTGGATCCTGTACTTCTTAAGAAAGTCAACTCAACATCCTCATGTAAATTCCTTACAAAGCTCACAAAAGTAATCTGAAAGCCAAATGGTGAAGAAATACTGGAGGAGGAAATACTAATGTTACTATTGTATCCTTGCAGGTTTGGTGTGAGGGAACTGATGGCAGAGTGTGAAAGCAGCACTGGAGAGAGCCAGGTGTCCTCTGGAGTGGATTCAGATGATCTTATCTCTGTGAGGGATGATGAAGGTTGTGAGGACAGAGCTGAGAACTTCCAAGACCTCTTGAAGTCAGTGTGGGTGGGTGAAGATGAGGAAGAAGTAGCTATGCTGAGCCCTGAGTGCCAGAAGGAGGATGACAGTGAGGTGGGAGAACAAGAGCTGGAGGAAATCTATGAGTTTGCTGCAACTCAGAGGAAGATGGCTCAGGGTGAAAGAGAGGTGAGCGAAGGAACAGACTGCAGCCTCTGCAGTGACAGCGAGGCAGTCCAAGGTACAAACCAGCAAACTGAGCAGGAAGAGGTAAAGAGACCTGAATCTGCTTCAGTAAGCAACAGCCTCAAAGATCTGAGGGATGGCAATGGTGTGGAAAGATCTAAATGTGACTTTTCTGCACAAGAAGAGAAGATGCAGAATATAAACAGGTGCAAGAGCATGAATGATCCACAAACCTCTATTGTGCCTCACCACAGTGAACCTCAGAAATGGGATGGAACTTCCCATGGTGCTAATGAAGGAGGGGCTGTTGGGGGATGTGAGGATGTGAAGGATTCCAGGTCACCTCAGGTCTCACATGACAAGGCAAATCACTGTGAAGAGCAGTTTCCTGGTTTCCAGGGTGATACTGATATAAATGACAGCTATGAATGTTTGTTTTCTGCCTCTCAGGGCTATCACTGTGAGCCTTCCCCGGGGAAAGAAGTTACCAAAGAATCAGGAAAGTTCCCTAGTGAAAAACACGTTGGTCTTAATGATTCACTTCTGTTCAGCAAGTCACAAAAAGACTGCTCTCCATGTAAGAATGGATTTTGTGGGAGTCCAACTCCCCAGCCTTATGTGTCCCTTTTTCCTGCTCTTGGCTCTTCACCTGCATCTCCAGAATCAGAGGGAAAGTTTGCCAGGGAACATGTGTCAACATCAAAGCAAAACAAAAAGGAAAAATCATTCCCATCTTATGAAGTACACTCCCAGAAAGTCAAGGAGATGCATGCTGTATCAGAAAATGAGATCACAGTTTCTGCAGCAGAGCTTCCTCACAGTGAATCAAACAAGCACATACATGTCCCAGTGTTGTCATCACCAGGCAGGACTCAGGATGCTGCAGCTCACAGGATCAGGGAGGGTGATGTTATTGTTTTATCTTCTTCTGATGATGAAATGGAGTTACAACAAGGCAAGAAGTTGCCAGAGTCTAACTCTGCTCTGAAGGAAATGGAAGTCCCTGGGCACCTGAAGTCTACAGGCATGGAACAAGGTCCTGGTATACCAAAACCTGACCATAACTCATCAATCCCTGAAACAGAGCAGAGATCAGCCCAGGTCTCGTGTGGCAATACAGACACAGTGTGTGTAAGTGGTGATGTAAAGATGTCCCCTGAATTTCCTCTCAGCAGACAAACAGGTGCTTGTACAGAGACCAAACAGAGTCCAAACCCAAGCCCTGGGAAGAGGCTCGGTAATGAAATGTCTCCAGGCACAGACAGCTCCTGGCTTGTGCCAGGAACACCAGTTCTGGGCAGAAGCTTCTCAACACAGACTGCGGTCACAAGTATTAATTCTTTAAAGGGTCCAGGATCTAAACTCAGCACAAATAACTTAGCAGCAGGTAATAGTAACCATGAAATGGCTGGAAATTTAATAAAAGTTCATGAAACAACATTGTCGGACAAACATTTACCTATGGAGAACTTGGCCAGTGGAAGGAGCCCACCCAGCAGCCCAGCAGCAGAATCCTTTTCCAAGAACCCCCTTCCAGTTTCTCCAGTAGATCCAGTTCTCCTCTCCCCTGGCCACACCAACACGGAAGGCAAATGTGCCAATATCTCAGGTTTACCCACACTGGTGCCTCCGTGCCAGGAGCAGCCACTGGAAAATAAAATCAACATCAGTGTGGTTGAGCTGGAAGACAGTGACAGGGAAGTAAGTCTGCCTTCTCTGGGTAGCAGTGTCCTGCTGTGTGAGGAGCCCCCAATCCCTGTTGATGACTGCTGGCACGTTGGGTATCTGTCCCCAGCCAGAGGTGACAGCCATGACTCCAGCCAGGTCAGCCATGCAAAGACCAGCGTGGCCAGCAGCCACAGCCCTGGCTCTTGGCAGGAGCAGGGGGAGAGCCCAGTCCAGGTGCAGGGAATTCAGGGCAGCACTCCTCTCCAAAGAAGTCCTGCTGGCAGGAGAACAACTTTGCAGTGCCCTGAGAAGAGCCCTATTGAGCCATGTTCATCAGTGGGAAGCAGAGCCAGTTACCTGGACTCCAAAATCTGGGATGACTGGAATGGAGAAGAGAAGGAAGATGAACTTCCAGAGATTCTTCCTCTGTCTCAGAGGTTGGCAGCTGCAGCAGGGGCCTGTCAGACAGATCCTGTCAAGACTCCTGGTAAGAGCTTGTGTTGATACTAGATTTATTGGGCTAGATTAAACTGCTTTTATTTTAGTGATTATCTTACCTGTGATGCACTTGACACACTGAAAGGGTCTTTGGGCTTTCTGATGCAAAACAATTGGCAGGGCCAGGCACAAAGAAGGTGCAGGCATTTGCTGTAGGAAAGAGCCTGTCTAAATGTGGGATTCCTGGAGTGTTTCATTGTCACCAGTCCTTTGGTAGTGACAGTACTCCTTGCAGAAGCTGTGGGTTCTTGGATAGAGAAAAAACAACCAAGGCAGAACAAAACACAGGCCTGCTTACCAGTGGCTTGATGTAACTGATGTTGCAGTATGTAATTAAATAATTATGCCATACTAAATGATTAGTTTAAGGGGTGATTAGAACACGATGTGTGAGACTGGCTGTACTTCACAGTATCAGTAAACTGGTATCATTAAATCAGTATCTAACTCCAGACCCCAGCAGCTTGATTTGCTCAGTTTTGTTATGCATCAAGACTCTGTTAGGAAATTTGCTTCCTGGGAGAAGGACCACTGCACAGAATTCAGTAAACATGGATTTAACTGTTTTCTAAATGTTGCCTGTTCTAACAAAGCCCTGAGTGGCCTCATTTTCAGATGTGACATATGTCCCAGTTTAAACTGTTTTCTGATGTAAAGTCAATGAAAACCAAGTGTCTGATTAAGGGGGAGGGGGGAAAAGTGCTGACTGTTCTATCCAATATGAAGCTGAGTAATAACTAAAGCAGCTTATAAGGAAGTATTAAACAATTATTAGATAATACTAGATTTCTGCCACTAAGAGGAGAAGTTACCAGCCATTTTAAGACCTTTCTGTACTGATTCTCATCACAGTAATTTCATTCTGCTGCAGAACCTACCTGTCAGGAGAACAACGGGTCCCCCAGCACTCCAGTGACACCCATGCCAGCTTATTCCATGATGGAGACCCCGCAGCTGAAGAAGGAGCTGAGCAGGTGAGCATTACCTCCCCCAGGATGGCTCTTTACAAGAGCAGGCAGGCAGGTGAAAGAAGGGGAGCCATGGTGAAGCTCCAGCCAGTGCTTTCTGAGGTCACATCACACTTTTCCAGCTGCACTTCCTGGCCTGAACCTCTTGCTGAGCTGTGACAATGGAAGGTGCTGCGTTACTGTAACCTAAACTCCCACCTTCTCTTTCTCTTTCAGATTTGGTGTCCGTGCTCTCCCAAAGCGCCAGATGGTGTTGAAGCTGAAGGAGATATTCCAGTACACTCACCAGGATGGGGACTCTGACTTTGAGGATGAAATCTCCTATTCCCAGCCCCTCCCACAGAAGTCCCCGAGGCAGCTGAAGGCAGGCCGGGCCGCGGGCAGGAATCGCGCTGGCGCCCCGAGGGTTGGGGGCAAGAGGAAGCAGCTCGCCAAGGCTTCTGCAGGGCTCCCTAGGGCTGAGGCTGATGGTGCATCCCATGGAACAGGCTGTGCCCCACCCAAGGACAGAACTAAAGTGACACATCACCCAGAAGGAGCCAAAGAGCAGGAAATGCCATCTGTGTCCCTGGCAGCTGATGGTGAGCTCCCGGCATCCCAGGAGTCGGCACGTTCTTCGGTGGATGGAAGTGACATCTCCTTTGGCTCACAGAGGTGAGGCACTGCAATCCTAGACAAAGCACTCAGGGGTGCAGGACAGAGGTGAGGTAGCAATGAGGCAAACAGAAGTCACTGTCCCTGTGGCCTGTAGTTGCCTTGCCACCTCCTTGAGTGTGTCATGTGGAGGTCAGCACACTCCTACAAAAGAAACAGGCTTTGGATTTTCAGTCTAATTCCCATTGAACTATTCTCAGAACATAAAAGGGCTGCTTATGAACAAAGCCCAAATCTGGTATGCCTGGTCTGCAGGTCAGTGACATGGAGCACTCCATGCTGCCTGAGAACCTGCAGCTGGAATTGGGAGAGGACAGCACAGCACCCCTTGGCAGAACCTGCCAGGAGGGAAGGGCCAGGAGCCAGAAATTCCATACAGCTCTGGGCTGGGTGAGTTGGACCAGCGCTGTCCTGGCTGGCATGGGAAGTTTGCAGAAGCCCTGCCATGTTCTGCCTCATTAATTTTGTGGGTGCTGGTAGTGCAGGGTCTGTGATCCCACAGAGGGAAGTCATAGGGCTTCACCATCAGGGATTGGGGAGCTCTGGTCCTGTTTTTGTTGGCCTGTTCTTTCCTTGACTTCTGCTCTGTTTTGTCCTGCTTTTAGTTCCTTTGTGAATGGATTTGAAACCTTTGCTTTTACATCTGAGGAGGAGGAAGAGGAATTTCCAGCGTCTCAAGCAGCAGCTCGGGAAGAGGAGAAGCTGGAGGCAGTCAGGTGCTACATCCGCTCAAACACGGCCCTGTACAACAGGATTCTCTTCTACGAGCCCATCGAGCTGGCTGATCTGCACGCAGAGCTCAAACAGAATGGCATTAAAATTTCCAAGGCAAAGTTGCTGGACTTTCTGGATTCTCAGTGCATCACATCTACCATGGCCAGAGCCCGGAAAGAGCAGGAACAGAAAAGGAAGGAGAGCAGAAAACAGAGAAGGCGATACCGAGTGAAGCCCACCCCTACCCGCTGAAACTCCTGTACGTGGATTGCTGCCAAGCTGGAAAGCCCATCCCAGCTGCTGCTCTGGCAGCAGGCCGTGGGTGGAGCACTGCTGCTCCTCGTGGCCTGATCCCAGGTGACATCCTGGACAACGGGCCTGAGCTGCAGTCCCATTGCCGGCCCTCTGCTCCGATGGCACAAACGCCCCACGGCTGCCCTGCTTCAGCACACAGCTCACCTGCAACCTCTTGTCACCCTGTTTGACTCTTGTGCCTTTTCTTTCCGTTTTTCCAATAGATCTTAGGTCCCAAACTTTTCTTTGTGCTGGTGCTTCCCCCAGTGCCAGGACCTGTTCCCTGGATTTGGGCTGAGAAATGCTTCACCCTTCACGTCCCAGGATTCAATCCACTCTGTCAAGTGCTGCCTGTTTACACTCCTGTGACTTCCATCTTCACTTCTTCAGCACAGTTTGCACTGCTGATTTTTAAGGCAGGGAATGCTGTGGAAATACATAAAAGGCTTTTTTTCTTTTTTTTCTTTCTTCACTTGGCAATCTCTACTAAAACTCCTAAATCTGTGTTTCTGAAATAGCTGCAGAACAGGGCAGGGGTTTGTTCTGTTCCCTTTGTGGCACCTCCCAAAAGCACCCCTGACACCTGATTTCACGGGGAAGCACCCAACAGAGATGTCTTTAAAAAAAGTGACCACTGGAACTTTTCAGCACTTCTCACAGCTTGAGCTAAACCCACTGCCTGGATTAGTCCCATTGCCAAACTGGACTGGTCCCAGTTGTAAAGTGTCTGGGACTTCTGGAGAAGTCTTGGACTCTTAAATTGTTGTATTTTATATATTGACCTTCATAACAACTTCTGACTTCTGTCTGTTCTGGCAGTTCTGAATGTACAAAGGCTCACTGAAAAACCGGGACAGAACACAAAAAGAGGGCAGATTTCTAGATATCTTTGTATATGTTGGACATAATTTTTTTTATACAGAATTTGATTTTTATTTATATTATATACAATAAACAATTTAAATCCTGTCCATTCTCATATGGAACAGTTAAACAAACACAGGTTTGTATAGAAAACATTAACTTTATTGAACTAGACTACTCTTCCCATCTTTGACTAAGGGATGAGAACATGACTGGGAAGCCTATGCCTAAAAAACCTAAACTTGAACTCTTTGAAAAACTTCAGCTGGGGGTGGAGAAGACTTCAGGGAAACCTATTTTCCTAATAACAAAGGGGTTCCTAACACCTATGGATGGGAATGTCCCAGTGCCTTTCCCCTGTACTGGGCCAACAGCTCCACACTTACAGTGCCAGCGTTTAGATATGGAAGGGATAAATCCCAGAGCAATCCTTCCTGAGTTCTTCAAGGGGACTTGGAGCTGCTCAGAAAGCACGTTTCAAATGTGCTGGTTGGCTTTCCATATAAAATATATACTTTTATACTTTCCAGTATAAAATTTCTTCTGGAGGCATTTTATGTCAGATGTCTAAAGGAACACAAAGTGCCTGGGGGAGGTGATGCAGCCTTTGGCAGAGCCATCCCTGTGATTACCCAGGGAAGATGTGGACTCCAAATCCCTGCAAAAGTCAAGGCCAGGTTGGATGGGGCTTGGAGCAACCTGGGATAGTGGAAAGTGTCCCTGCCCATCACACGGGGTTGAATGGGATGGGTTTTAAGGTCCCTTCCAACCCAAACCATGTGTGATTGCTAAGAATTCAGATTCACGCCCAAGATGAGCACAATCCCACCGCTCCCTTCGCAACACTTTTGAGATCTGGGTGGCTCCAGCCCCTGACAGTGCCCAGGTTGGGCACCCCTGTCCTGGAAAGACATGGAGCCCAAATACAGATCTCCAGAGTTCTGCTCTGGTGTCCTCTGGAAACGTTCTTCCCTCAGAAAGCGCTGGCTGCCATCGCGTCTGGTTCTTTGAGCCTCTGCAGCGAAGGCTCCGCGTTCCCCCGGGGCGGGCATTCCCTTCCCGCCTGAAGCCCGGCTAAGGTCTCTAAGCCAGCACACGGGGGAAAGGCTCGGGACGGAGCGGGCACCAGGTGACGGGTCCCGAGCCCTCAGGGGGCCGAGACCGCCGCCACCTCAGCCCCGCCGCCGCCGCCTCAGGCCCGCGGGGCCGCCATCCCGGCCGCCTTCACCGCCCGCGGGGCCGCCATTGGCCACCATTGGCCGTCACGTGACCGCGCCTCAGCGGCCGCGGAGCCGCCGAGCGCAGCCGAGCGCGGGTGAGGGACCGGGACGGGGACACGGCGGGGACGGGGACACGGCGGGGACGGGACTCCCAATGGGGCTGGGACGGGACACCGGTGAGGCTGGGCTCCCCGGCAGGCCCCGCCGCCGCCGCCCTCCTCACCTGGGTGCCCCCGCATTCCCTCCCGGCCCCCCCAGCCCCGCAGCGTTCAGGGGCTCTGGTGCACCCCCGCACGGGCACCCCCTGCTCGGTCGGGTAAATCCCGGCCCGTCTGAGCCGCCCCGTGTCTTCCCCCCGGAGCAGGTCCTCTCAAAGGAGCTGGAAATGATCTCCCACATGGATCAGAAGGAGGAACTGTGGTTCTCCCACCTCCGCGCCTACCGAGGGAAGTCCGAGACAGAGCTGAGCAGCACTTGCGCAGGTAAGGGCAAGTGCAGTATACATCACTAAGGTTGGGAAAAGCTCACTGAGACCGTGGAGTCTGACCATTAACCCAGCACATCTGTGAACCTGTCGGTGAGAAAAACTGCTCCAGGATTCCCAGACCCTACCAGAATGCATAGGATTGGTGATACCAGGATGGACCACTGTCCTCCCAGTGGTCCCTGGCAGCAGCAGTGCTGGGTCCCAGAGAAGGCACAGGCAGTGGTGTGTTCCTGGATGCTTTCCCAGGTCCTGGCACTCTGTGGCTTCAGAAACTACTGAAGCAGACATGCAATGTCTCAGTATCTCACAGCTCTCTCTCTATTTTCTTGCTGCCTGAAGTTGTGCGTGTTTTAGCATCCGTGACAGCTTGCAGCCAGTAGTTCCACAGCGTATTCAGCTGCTTTGTGAGTTGCTGCCTTCTTTAGTTTGCTTTGAAGCTGCCTTCTAATAGCTCACTTCATGCCAGTTGTTCTTAATGCAGAGCAGATGGTGCAGGAGGGATCCCCACCCACCCCTCGTGCTTTCATAGTCCTCTGCAATACCCCTGTCAGCTGCACCCTTTATCTCCAATGCAGAAGCTGTTCTGTGCCTTTTATTATTCATGTCATGCTCTGTATCTCCCTCAGCTCTATTGGAATTTCTCTGAAATGGAGGATCCATCCCTGCCCTTGCACACAATGAAGTTGTGGGGTTTGAGCTGCAAGGGCACAGTTACATTCTCTTTATTCTCTGTTTTTCCCTGACAATCATTAACATTTGATGAGCTGTTTTGTCTGCCTGGGAGCTGCAGTTTTCGTCCATCTGCTCCAAGGGGCTATTCCAGAAGGATATCAAGAACATCCTAGGCCCATCCATAGAGGAGCCCTCTATACCAGCTCCTGGCATAGAGGCTGTTCCCCTCTGCACTTCTTTGTTTACCTGCAGTGAATGTCCTCTGTCATTCCCCTGTCACCTGGTTGATCAGCATCATCAGGCTCTGACATTTGTGTCTGAATAGCAGAATCATAAACACCTCCCCTTTGCCTTCCTTCCCACCTCAGGAAGGTCATTCATCCCATGGCAGCTGAGTTTCCTTGCCAGTTTTGGTGAAGGATGTGAAGTCTTTGAGAATGCCTTTGGACTCCAGATCTTCCTTCTGCTAAAACTGGTGACATCTCTGAAGAACTCCAAGTGGATTCTCTTGAGAAAGAGACCCAAGGGTAACTTTAAGGTGATACTTAGGTTTTTTCCTGATGTCTGCACTTACTCTGCTTATCTGGAGCTTGACTCAGATCTTAGCACTGGCAGTCTTGGGCACACCAGAGGCTTGAGATCAACCAATATTGGCATGAGCTGAAGAAGAACCACACTCTTCCTTGCTTGCTTCCTTATTAATTTTTTGCCAGTTCAGCCTTATACTTCCAGTATGAATTCCTGAGCATTGTGAACTTATTCTCCTTTCACCTAAACCACTTCCAGTGAGGTCCTGTCATCATGATTTTGATCAAACCCTTTACAGACAACAGCAACAGAGCAACTTCCCAAGCTCCACTGTCTGCTCAGTAGGCCTGACCCACAGGGCTTCAGGCTGGGCTGCCAGAAATGTCCTTATCCTGTCTTTGGGTGTCCCTCTTCTCTTTTCCTCCAGATCCCACCTGGATGGAGTAGCTGCAGACACATGGCTGTCAAAGTTCCAGTTTCTGTTGCTTCCATGGAACAATTTTAAGGAAAACTATATCAAGTGTCAATGTCACACCAAGCTACTGTAAAAGGCATCTCAGAGTCCACTGTGAAATCAATTTGTGGTGTTTTCTTACATTGCCCAGACAGAGAAAGATCAGGTGTGTGCTTAGATCATCTGGGCTGTAATTCTGGACTCTCTGCGTTCTGCAGTGCCTGTCCTGCTCCAAGACAGCACTTTCTCATCCCAGTTCTGTGTGCTCTCCCATGCATCTATGGGAGCACAAAGTTGCCTTTTTTCAGCCTCTAAGACTGGTATAAGCCATGTTTGTTGTGTCTGATTTCATCCCTTTGGGAGTGCCTCTCTCTGCAGCACCAGCAGCAGCAGATCAGAGATGTTGCATTTGTTCTGCTGAGTAGGACAGCTCTTTGTGGCACTTCCATGACTCTCAATTCAGCTTTTAATAGCTTTTCAGATATCCTAGAAGAGCAGGCATCTTTCCTGTTCAAGCACTAAACTTTACCTCTAACATGCCAATAATTTCAGTGGATTCAGGTTCTGTCAGAGCACACAGGGCTGTTCCCAGGGTTTGTTCCTGTGAACATACTGAGAAATCCACTGTGTAGTTTGAAGGGAAATATCAGAACTTTCTGTAAGAGTCAATCTGGTGAATCTTTAGAATTTGATCCCTTTTGATTTCCCCTGTTTAAAGTTTCCTGTCTGTGACTTCTATCTAGATTCTCATTTTGTTGCAGCTGAAGATGGGATTGTGGGCAAAAAAGAGAAGAATCCCCACCAAGGCATCCCTGGGCCAGCAGAGCTGGAGGTTTCACTCTCGGGACTTTCCAAGGAGGACAATTCCCAGAGTCCTGCACAGGACCCACTCATCCCACAGAGGTCAGGAAGGGTTCAGAGCCCTCTGGAGAAAAGGCAAAGCCGAGCGATGCTGCATGGGAAAAGTTTCAGGAAGCTGCCAGATGTTATCCAGCAGAGAAATTCCTCTGTGGGGAGACTGATGGTGTGTGGGGACTGCGGGAAGAGCTTCCGTGTGAGTTCCAACCTCGTCCAGCACCGGAGAATCCACACTGGAGAGAAACCCTTCTCGTGCACCGCGTGTGGGCAGCGTTTCCGGCAGCGCTCCCATCTGATCCGGCACCAGAGGATGCACACGGGGGAGAGGCCCTACGAGTGCCCCGAGTGCGGGAAGAGCTTCAGCCTCAGCTCCGAGCTGCTCCGCCACCAGGTGACCCACACCGGGGAGAAGCCCTTCGGGTGTGCCGAGTGCGGGAAGAGGTTCTGCGGGAACTCCCAGCTGGTGCAGCACCGGCGAGTGCACACCGGGGAGAGGCCCTACGCCTGCGGCAGCTGCGGGAGGAGCTTCAGCGTCAGCTCGGCCCTGGCGCGGCACCGGCGCGTCCACACCGGGGAGAAGCCCTACGGCTGCACCGAGTGCGGGAAGAGCTTCAGGCAGAGCTCCGAGCTCATGAAGCACCAGCGGGTGCACACCGGGGAGAAGCCGTACGAGTGCTCCGAGTGCGGGAAGTGCTTCGCCGTGAGTTCGGCCCTCATCCAGCACCGCCGCTTCCACACGGGCGAGCGCCCGTTCGGGTGCTCCGAGTGCGGGAAGAGCTTCACGGTGAGCTCCCACCTCATCCAGCACCGCCGCTTCCACACCGGGGAGCGCCCCTTCGAGTGCATGGAGTGCGGGAAGAGCTTCCTGTGGAGGTCGGCCCTGCTGCGGCACTGGCGGGTGCACAGCGGGGAGCGGCCGTACGCCTGTACCGACTGCGGGGACTGCTTCAGGCAGAGCGCCCACCTCACCCAGCACCGCCGCACCCACACCGGCGAGCGGCCCTACGCCTGTGCCGACTGCGGGAGGGGCTTCGCCGTGAGCTCCGCGCTCCTGCGGCACCGGCACGTCCACAGGGCGGGGCAGCCCTAGGCTCTGATCCCCGCCGTCCCGGTGTCTCCGTTCGCTCCATTGACTTCCCTGCTCACGGAGCGGGAAAGCGGTTTCTTTGATGAGAACGAGTCCTAACGGAGAGGGGCAGATAGGGGAGAGCCAGTGCGAGGAGCTGGAGGTGTGGGGAGGAGCGTGGGCACAGCAGGGGCAGGTGGTGGTGTTCGGAGGGAAAGCTCTTGGGAGAGAAAGGACGTGCTTTGAAAAGGTTGCAATGTGCTTCGTGTATTTCAGAGGAAGGTAAATGACTCTGTGCCCACATGTGGACAATTAATAGCCTGAAGCACATGGACCATCTCAGAGCCTGAAACACTCGGTCAACAAAAGCTCCTGATCTGTGTTCAGAGGCGCTGAGCTCCCTCCCTCAGCCCAGGGGCTGGAGCCGCAGCCCAAAGAAGCCCAAGGCCTGGTGCCCTGGGCCCCGTGCGCTGGCTGTCCGTGTGTGCCCGCGGCCCTGCAGGGGCTGTGGGGCGGCAGCTGCGCTGGGTGCCGTTGCTGCAGCCGCCAATAAAGCCGCCGGTACCGCAGCGCTGCCGCCATCTTTCCTTCTCGGCCGCCCTTTCCGGTTGCCAGGGCGCGGCGTCACTTGCGCATGCGCGCGTTCGCTCTCCAGGGGGGCCGGCCAGGTGAGCGCGGGGGGGTGGGGTCAGGAGCACCACGTGATTCCCCGCCTACCCCACCCATCGGCGTCTTCTGCGCGTGCGCAGCCTCGCGCCCCGCCGCCTCCGGAGAGCGGGGGGGTCCTCGCGCGGCGCCNCGGGCCGTGTGTCCGGGCGGGGTCGGGCCGGCCGTTCGCAGCCCTCCCTGGTCCTGCCGTGTGGCCCCACGAGCGAGCGCCTGCCCAGCGGCCGGCGGCGTGTGCCAGCCCTGGCTCCTCAGAGCCCGCAGTGACTTTGCACGGCTGCTCGTGAGCGACGCCTGGGGCTTCGGGAACCGGGGCCCTGCGCTGCGTGCTGCCGGTGGCGATGGGGCCGCTCGGCTTTCCTTGGCCCCGCAGAGCTCAGAGAGGCACTTGGAGAACGAAGGCCTCTTGTTATTCCTCCTTTTCCATTTCTGGCCATTGTCCTGTTCAAGCCTCGGCACCTACACACAGCACTGCGTTGCACACAGCAGCCCTAAGTGCCTGTCACTGCCCTGTGTGGCATGTCCCAGGCACTGCTGACAGCCGACGTGACTGCCAGGGCAGGCACTGGCTCTCCGCTGAACAAAGGCTCTTTGGTATCACTCTGTGTGTCTGATACAATGTTTTCTTTCTCAGCCCACATCCAACCTTGACTGGTGAGAAAATGGGTTCTTGATGGGCTGACACAAGTGCCACTACCACAGGGCAGCACTGGACAAGGTCTTTGAGGTCACCAGGAGCTTCCTTTGGTCTGTTTGTTGAGGTGCTGGGCTGCAGCTCTAGAAGACAGAAGCAGTGTTTGTGTGGGCACTGCTGGAAGTGTCTGGGACTTGAATTACTGTCTCAATTTAGGTTGTGTCCAGGTGAAATCTTCAGCTCACCTGGGATCAGGTAATGTGGTAATTTAGTCTATGAGGTTCCATTTCCAGCAGCAGCCAGTGCCAAATCCCTCACCAGAGGGATATGGAGGTGAGAATCTCCTGCTGGGATTGACAGGTAACCTCTGGGATGATTCTTCAAGCCTCTAGGCCTGGAGTTCTGGGGTTTGTTTCTGCTGCAATGATGGTAGGTCCAACCACACTCTGAGCTCTGTGTGTGGGGAAATGCCTTGAAGTTGTGTGCAAGTTAAACAGCAGATATGAACTCTGTACTGTCTGTGAGTTACCAAACTTCTCCCAGAGTGCCCAATCAAATCTAGGGCTTCCAGTGCTCCTTCCCTGCAGCAGCAGTGTCTTCTTCCTTCAGAAGGCTTGGGATTATTTGGATTAAATGTCTTCGTACCCTGAGAAGAACAGCTGTTCCTCTGGGGTGTGCAGCTTGGTGAGGAGATGTGTGTAGGGACAAGCTGTGGTCATCTAGATGAGGTGGAGATGTTTTCTTAGGGGGTTTGAACACTGTCATTGGGAAAGAAATGTTTGGAATGCTGAGGTGTCCTGTCCCAAACCTCCTCCTCACTCTCCAGCCCTGCTATCCCAAGTGGTAGCTGTTGCATTGCTCCCAGGCAGGCTCTGTCTGGGCACTGGGAGGTACCCTGAACATCAGCCAGGTCCTGGATGAGCAGAGCTCCCTGCAGCACATGAAATGGCATTCCAGCCTCTGCAGAGGAGGTGGCACTGCCTGAGCCTCCTCCTTGGCGTGTGGGACATGCCTCGTTTCAGAGGAGCAGAGGAACCAGGGCTGTGACCACAAACTGGGCCTTGCAGTTGCCAGTTTTTGAGTAAAAGCAACAGTGTGTGGTGCTGTGAGACACAGTGGCTCTGAGTGCCTTTCCTCCCCGTTCTGCAGTGACCCAGCACGGGGAGGATGGGCTTTGTGCTGACTTGTCTTGTTGGGGATGCGTCTGTGCTAGAGACTGTATTGGGAACAATCTCAGCTTCCACATTTTCCTGCACGAGTTGTGCCCTCACCTGGGGCTACAGGGACTGGTGTTACCACTGCCACGGAGAAGAACTTGTCAGGCTGAGCCCTGCAGAACAGGCCAGGGGAAACACAAGTCTGAGAATGCCCCATTGCATGGTAACCCCTGCTCCCAACAGCAGGCTGTGCTCCTGGGACAGTCATTCACCATTCCCATTAGCTGTGCTTCTACAGCACTGGTGACAGGGTTGGGTGGAGGCTTCTGAGACCCCGCTGGGTTCCCTGTGTGAACACGAGTGTGCTCAGCCTGTGGCAGTGGAGGCTCTGCTGAGTGAGCAGGTGTGATGATCTCAGGGCCACCTTTGGCCATGGGGAACCTTGAGCCACTGCTGCTGTTAACCACTGATTTTGAGGCCTGACCTGGTGTGTTCCTTTGGGCTGGATTTGATGTCAGCCTTCAGGCCTCTCCCAAGGGATGAGTGTGGCTCAAGTGCTCTGTAGCTCTGCTCTCACCTGCTGCTTTGTACCAGTGGCTGTTTCAGGCATGTGGAGACAGCACACCTCACCTCCAGAACTCTGGCTTTCTGGGAGTATGAAATAAATTTGAACTAGTTTGTCTAGTTTCATTTTGGAATCTGCATCTCCTGAGAAGGTCCTGGGCTGCCATGCAGAGCAGGCAGGGTGTCACAGAGCTGGTGACATTGGCAGGTGGTGAGTGTGCTGTTCCTCCTGTGCCCACAACAGGCTCCTGGCTGAGCTCAGCTGCCTCATTTGCCTTTGTGCTTTGGCTTCCCTTCCCCACAGTGGGCATTTCCCCACTCTGAAGCTGTGAGGAGTGCAGGTGGGTCCCTGGGTTGAGCTGCCTGGTGAGTGGTCACATAGCACAGCACCTGAAGCTGCTTTCTGGCCTGACCTTTATCCTGGGCTGGGGAGGCTGCACGGTGCTGTGTCAAGGGAGGGGGGTGAGATTGTAGGGCTGCCACCCCATGTGACCCTGAATGACTTCTGTCCCAGCCCTGGGCTCCTGACATCACAAAACAATGCACTTGGTCAGTCTTCCCCTGGGAAAGGCTCTGTCCCAGGAAAGGTAAAGACACTGTGATCACAGGGGAAACCTTCACTGGTGATGAGTCCCCCAGACCAGGTGCTGTGTCTGAGCTGGGGGAGCCTTGGGCTGCACCTGAGGATGGGGCTCAGCCCTGGCTCCTGGTTGGAGTGTGAAGAGCACTGAGGGTGGCTGTGAAACAGGGCTTAGAAACTCTGGGGTGAGGAACTGGAGAGCAATTAATTTCTAGCTGGTGTGCTCGTGTGAGCTGCTGTGCCAGTGCTGGCCCTGTGCTCACCAGCTCCAGGCAGCTGCTTGTTGGCTCTCCCAGTCCCCAGCCATGGGCTGAGCAGTGAATCCATGGATGCAGCCCAGCAAGGGGGGCTGAACTGAAGTGGGGAGCACGAGGATGGCTCCCTTGGTGAGTGTTTTCTGAAGAGCCAGCATCACCTTGGCTCCTTGCTCCTCTCCCAAGGCTGCCTGAAAGGTGGTGGTGGTGGAGGTGCTCTGCACAAAGCTGATTACAGGTCCATTTTATAAATGAGGTGCCTGGATTTCTGTGCTCAGCCAGTGTAATCCAGGTGTGTCTTGTTCCTGCTCCTGGGTAAGGCTTGTGCATCCTGTTACGTCCAAGGAGATTTTATTTCCTCTTGCAGATGAGGAGGAGGAACCCAGTTACTTATGGGATCTGAAGTAAATTCTGCCAGGCAGGAGAAGAGGGTGTGAGTGGGAGCAGGAGCTGTCTGCAGCTCACTCTGCTTGGAGGGTGGCCCAGGAAAGAGGCAGAGCCGTGAAATCTGCCCCTGCTTTGCAAGTCCTCTTCCTCTATTCTGTCACAGGGAATGTTCTTGTTTTCCCTGTGAGCTGCCTGACTTCAGCTGGCCTAATTCACCACTGCTTACTCCAGGGAAGCTTTATACTTGTACATGTAGGTTGTTCTTCCTCTTGAGTGAAGAAGAGGGGCTTCCCTTTCCAGTTACTGTGCTCAGAGTGTGACATTGGGGGAAATACTTGGTAGCACCAGGGGAAAGCAGCCTGCTCACAAGTCCAGTGCAGATTCCCAACATGGAGGTCTCATCTTCAGCCAGGAGCCATCCTGAAGGGGGAAATGGAATGCAGGCTGCTGTGTTTAATGTTTTGTGAACTGGTGTCAGTGTTGAGGTTCACCTGAAGTGGCTGAACTGAACAGGCAGATCTGCATCCTTGGAAGTGCCTGGTGTGAGGTGGAAACAGCCAGAGGCTGCTCCTCACTGCCCTGCCTGGTAGGGCTGCTCAGAGGACTCCTGGTTAGACTGTTGAGCATTTCACACCCATCCCTTTGCTAAGGCAGCTTCCCCTGAAAGCCCCTCTCTGATTTTGCTTTTCAGACTGATCCCCAGCTGTGACCACAATGCCATCAGCCCTGGAGAGCCCGGAGGGGGGAGAGGAAGACATTCTGCACTATGAGGAAATGGAAGATGATGCTGTCAGGTGAGTTCTGTCCTACACAATGGCACAGACACAGCCTTGAGAGACCTTCCTGGTAAAGGAGTGATCCTTCTCATCTGAAAGAAATGAGGGACCCCACGAAGTGATCAATTAAATACATGTGCTGTGAAATCTTTTATCAAACTGTGCTGTAAGGGTGGAAGGGGTGGGAAAGAGTGATCTGGCAGGGCTGATGACAAACACTCAGCGATGAAAGTCACATTTCAGAAACACTCTTGACTATTTGGCAGCTGTGTTTGTGTCTTCCTGGCCAAGGGGAGCCAGTTTTCCATGGCTTGCTGGGCAGGCTTCTTGTTTTGAAAACTGATTCTAGTGGTGAACTCTGCTCTGGTGAGCTCTTGCCTTTGCAGAGTACCCAGGTCTAGGCAAGGACATTTTCTAGGAGGTTACTTTAAAAAACAAATCCACACGTGTTCTAAAAGCCAAGGCTTCAGACTTGGAAAACAGGAAGGCTGACCAGGATGCTTTCTAGAAGATCTAGACAGGCTGGTTGACTTCTTTGACTTGACAGGCTCAGCTTCATGAGAAGTTAATGTTTGCTGGCTCTGCTGGCACACTCAGTGTCTCTGGAGTGTTCAAAGCCTCTCCTAGAGCTAACACGAGTGTCCCAGCTGTAGCAAAGTCGTGATAAAAACACGCACTTTGGCATGATTTGAGTGTGTGTTGATATTGTACCAGTGTCCTGATGCTGTACCTGAAGGGTGGCTGTAGCCAGAGGGGGGTTGTCTCTTCTCCCAGGCAACCACTGACAGAAGGAGAGGACACAGCCTTAAGCTGCACCAGGGGAAGTTTAGGTTAGACAACGGAAAATAATTCCTCACTGAAAGAGTGACTGGGCACTGGAATTGTCTGCCCAGGGAGGTGGTGGGGTCACTGTCCCTGGATGTGTTTAAGAACAGCCTGGATGTGGTGCTCAGTGCCGTGGTTTAGGTGATGAGGTGTTAGGTCATAGGTTGGACTTTATGATCTCAAAGGTCTTTTCCAGCCCAGTTCGTTCTGTGATTCTGTGTCCAGATAGGTGCAGTGCCTGTAGCCTAAAATCATAGATTTTAATGTTTTGGGTCTTTTTGAAACAAGACACCTTGTGGAAACTTGAAAAACCAGTGTAATGCAGGAGAAATAAACTTTTTAAGGGTGTTCTTGCCCTGTTTTGCTATTCAGCTCTCATGTCTTCACCAACAGTTGATATCCAAGTTGGGAAAGCTGAGGGACCTACCTGAGCCTTTTTTCTTCTCCAGCAGAAGATATCACCAAGGCCCCCATGCCCTTTAGCCTGCCCTGATGCTCCCCATATGCTCAAGGCTTCCTTGTGTAGTGTTGTTGGGCTCACATGGATGAGAAGCAAAAGTCATGGTGCAGGGATCAGCGGGTCCTTGGCAGTTGCTTCAGCATCCTGGGCCAGAGCCCCTGGTAAGCCCCAGCCCTCCTGGAGTGGCAAGTCTGGTTGGCACATGGGCTGCTGGCACCCTGCTGCTTCCTCCAGCAGGTGCCAGCTCAGCCTGTGGGGTGGCCTGAGGGTCCCACCTCGTACATTCTCTAAACTGGGATGGTAGGTGGTGGGGGATCCCTCCAAACACAGCAGGGACAAACTCCTTGCTGCATGAGGCAGTGGGGTGAAAGGAGCTCTCTGTTTGCCTGCAGCCCCATGGACCTTTCAGAGCTGCTGAAGGAGGGGACGAAGGAGTCGCACGACCGCGCGGAGAACACGCAGTTCGTCAAGGACTTCCTGAAGGGCCGCATCAAGAAGGAGCTCTTCAAGGTGGGTGTTGCTCTGCTCCCCATCTCTGTGATGCACCCAGTGACTGATGCAGGCACCAAGGCAGAGCCCCACAGCCTGAGGGTGCTATGGTGGTAGGCAGGGCAGAGCCTTGGCTCCTTCAAGCAGTGCCTGCCTGGTACAGGCTCTTCAGGCTGCTTTTGTGCCAGGCCTGGGGGTTTGCTCTTGTTTACCCCAGTTCCACGTAGGCAGGAGTAGTCATGGGATGAGTTGTGTCCATCTGGTGAGCAGCTTCTCACGTGAGCTGTGCTCTGTCCATAGCTGGCCACTGTGGCCCTTTACTTCACCTACTCTGCTCTGGAAGAGGAGATGGATCGCAACAAGGACAACCCACTCTTTGCTCCTTTGTATTTCCCCGTGGAGCTTCACCGGAGAGAAGCTTTGGCCAAAGACCTCAAATATTTCTATGGGGAAGACTGGAAAGAAAAGATCCAGTGTTCAGAGGCAACTCAGCAATATGTGGACAGAATCCATCATGTGGGACAACACGAGCCAGAGCTGCTGGTGGCTCATGCTTACACACGCTACATGGGGGACCTCTCAGGTGGCCAGGTGCTGAAGAAGGTAGCCCAGAGGGCCCTGAAGTTGCCCAGTACTGAGGAAGGGATCCAATTCTACGTGTTCGACAACGTTTCCAACGCACAGCAGTTCAAGCAGCTTTACAGAGCAAGAATGAATGCTCTGGACTTGGACAAGAACACCAAGGAAAGAATCGTGGAAGAGGCCAACAAAGCCTTCAGATTTAACATGCAGGTACTAAACAAATCCCTTGCTCTACTGAATGTGTAGGTGCTGCAGCTTTTAGGTCTGGCCCAGGTTAATTCAGTCACACCACTCACCCAGTCAGTGGTCTGGGGCTGAGACCACCACAGCCCCTCCTTGAGGGGTTGGGATTCTAGTTGAACTAGCTCTTTCACTAGCTTCAGGCAGGAATTCCTCCCATGCTCCAACACCACAGCCAAGCATTTTGATTAAGGCAAAGTTAATATGACTTGAAGATTTCCACAGGCTGTGTGGCTGTGAAGCAGTGAGGAGAACAGAGCTCTTGTGCCAAGACAGCCTCAAACAGTTTGAGTGTGCTGCACCACCCTGGTGACAATTCATCTCCTGTCTCAGGTCTCACTTGTTGCCCTATGGTCAAAAATGTCTGGAGCCTCCCATAGCATTTGCCTCTCATCAAACCTGCCTGAGCTGCCGTTTGCCCCAGGGGATGAACACAGATTTAGCTACTGGATGGAAGTTTTAATCTTGTGCTTGTAGCAGGTCAGTGTGATTTGAACTGGCCAGAAACACGGTGAGGTGTGGTTGGCTCCTTTGTCAGGATCCTTATGGACTCCCATGGCAGCGAGAGGGGCTGCCTGACCACTGCAGGAGCTGGGATCCTCCAGGGGTCTGCAGCAGGTGGGGGAGAGCCTGTTGCCCCACACTCCCACCCACAGCAGGCTGGGAAGTGAGCAGCAGGGTGGTGCTGCCTTGCTCCTGGCTCTGACTGAATGCTCTTGGGATGGGCTGTGCCTTCCTGAAGCTGCAACGTGTGCCAGGTGTCACCCCAGCTCTGCAGTGGATGCCCAGAAAGGTGTCTGGGGACAGGGAAGCAGGAGTGGTGCTTGCCTGTTCCCCAGGTGATTGCAGGGGTGTGGCTGAGAGCTGCCTGGCTCTGCCTGCCTCATGTGCTCACTGTGACCACTTGCAGGTGTTTGATGAGCTGGACAAGATCGGCAGGTCGCTGGGAGAAGAAGCCCAAGATGGAGGCTTTCCAGTCCATGATGGAAAAGGAGACATCCGCAAATGCCCCTACTATGCAGACAAACTGGGTAGGTGGTGGCAAGGGGGGGCTGCCACGGGCGTGTGGCACAGGAGTGGCAGTGCTAACGGTGCTTTCTGTGTCCTGCAGGCACGGCAAGCCCCAGCTGCCCCTTCCACGCTGCTGTGGGCCTGGCCAGGCAGCCCCTGGTGCAGCTGGTGCTGGCAGCCTGCATGGCCGTGGCAGCGGGAGCTGCAGCCTGGTACATCCTGTGATGGGCACAGCGTGGCTCTGCCTGGGGGCAAGGGGAGAGATGTGCCCTGCCTGCTTTCCGACCTTTCCCTTGCTGGTGGTGAGTTGGCTGCAGAGTGGAGTAAGGAAATAAACAGGAATCCTGTGGGACTGCCCAAGCCTCCTTGCACACCGCTGTAACACGTCTTTAGCTGACTAGTGCACGGGACTGGTCAGTGCCAGGGGGTGAGGACTCCACTGCAGCACTGCCCTGCCCAGGCTGGGACAGCTTTTAAGGCTAGAGATGTCCTGTCCTGTCCTGGCAAAGGCTTCACATGCTTGGCTTTTCCTCTCCATCCCTGAAGCGGTGTCTGGAGGGGGTTTCCTGCCCTGAGTTGCATCTGCAGAATGTGTCATGAGCCTTTCAAACAACGAGCACTTGCTTTCCTACCCTGAGAAGCTGAGGCTGTGCTGTTAGCTCAGAGGAGTGTCCTGTTGGGTGCAATGTCTGAGGAACCAAGTCTGACTCCTGTTGGAGGGAGCTCCCTGGGGATGGGGGCAGGACCATGGTGGGTTGTGGAGGTGACAGATGTGTATTGTGCAACTTCAGGGTTGAGGGTTGGTTGTTGGTTATTATTTTTCCTGAAGCCTTGACTGGAATAAAAAGTTACAATGCTGTAGCTGGGGGAAGCCAAAAGCACATCATTGTGAGAATGGGGAGCCTGGGGAGGGGGCTAAGGTGGAGAAAGGGAGGGCCATCCCACACTGTTTCACTTGTCTCTGACTCATGCAGTCCCTGAGAAACTCCTCCCCTGGCACCTCACTGTCCCTGCTATTTCCCCTGGGGTTTCCATGTGGTGAGGCTCATTGCCCTGCTGAGGACACAGCCAGGTGCTGTCAGGGCTTGGGGCTTTCCTGTGTTGAGGGGTTCCTGGTAGGGTAGGGAAGCTGCTGCTCTTCCTCCTGTGCTTGCCCCACCCTGAACTCATCCTCAGCTCCCCTGCAGGCAGATCTGCTGTGAATTTTGAGCAGGAGAGAAGAAAAGATGCACACGAGTTCAGGGTCTGTTATTTATTTACATAAAAACACTGACTAGTGCCACAGTTCCACCCCTGAGCAAACAGCAGCTGCCTGTGCAGGCCAGGCTCTGTTTGCAGACCTGTGTACTGAGAGACCCCCCCACTTCGCTCTGCAGGGCCAGGGGAGGGAGGAGCAGCCCCGAGAGGCTGAACTTGGCTCCCAGGTCCTCTGGCTCCTGCTGTGGGAGTGCTGCTGGCAGCTCCTGTCGCTGCCTGCTTGCCCCTTCCTTCTGCCTCAGGTGAGTGAGCTAAAAATACCCCCTACACCACATGCAAGGAGGACCCTACAGACCCTGCCGGGCCCAGGACGGCTCTGGAGCTGCAGCCTGGTAACAAACTCCTCTACTCTACGTGCCGGGCAGCCAGGACATGCCGGGTGTGGTTTTGGCTCTCAGGTTGCCAGGGGGCCAGGGCTGCTTGGGGCTGTCCCTGCCCCCAGAGCCGGGAGGAGGCGCATGCAGCTGGAGTGGCCACCGGGCAGGACGGAGGTGCTGAGAAGGGTGCAGTGCTGCTGCCGGGCCCCCTCTGTGCTCAGAGGCAGCTCTGCCTCCCCTTGGGAAGGGGCTTTGCCACGGGGCTGGAGGGGGCTGTGAGCCACACGGAAACCTGGCGTGTGGCACTGCCCTGTCTCCTTGTCACTGAGCCCCTTCCTGAAAGTGCCACAAAGGCCGTGCTGCATCCCCTGAGGGCACCATGGGCTGCTTGGGTCCCCTCCTGGGCTCCCATCCCAGCACATCCCTGCAGCCAGGCACCCCCTGCACTGTGGGACTGGGGTGGGCACCTCCATCAGCTGCTGCTCTTCCCAGGGTTGCTCCAGGTGAGAGGGGCCTCGCTCACACCTGGAGCGTAATGGGGTGCAGAGCGATGCCCCCCACTCCTGTGCACTGCAGGGCAGCTCCCACACAGCGTCTGGGGCCTGGGCCCACCTCCCCCGTGCCCCAGTGTCACCAATCCAACTATTCCCAGTGAGGAGCAGAGCTGGGGGCAGTGGTGGCAGCTCTGCGCGGGAGGGAGCCGGGGATAACACATACACACCACCGGCGGGAAGCGAGGGCGATGCACACGCGGAGACGGACGGACGGCAGCGGGGCGGGGCCGGCGGCGTTCCAGTGGCTCCCGGGGTGCCGTTAGCACATGCGCTTGTACGTGTAGATGTAGGCCTTGCAGTTGGGACACGTGTGTGTCACGTCCTTGAAGTCATCGAACAGGCAGGGGATCAGGCAGCAGCAGAGATCACACCTGGAGCACAGGGAGAGGCAGAGATGCTGAGCTGGGGCAGCCCCTGGCCATGGGGTTCTCTCTGGGCCATGGGCAAGAGATGTAATTGTAGGGGCTGTCACCCCAGGAACCCCTCTGCTGCTCCAGTGCCACCTCTGTGCCAAGGTCCCCACCATGCCCAACAGCTCAGCCCAGGCCACCAGCACTGGGGCTACCAGGCTGAGCACCCAACACGAGGCCCCAGCTCTGCGTGCAGCACCTACCCCACAAAGCAGCAGAAGAAGCCAAGAAGGAAGCTCATGAGCCCAATCTCGTAGGAGATCTTGGTGGTGATGGCTTGCTGGCAGTGGGGACACACCGTCTGCACGGGGGCCCCCTGGAAGATCTCTCCCTGCAGCACTGTGACTGTGGTGGCGGCTCCCGGTGGGACGAGCACTGTGGCCGTGTGGCCACCAGGAGAGGGGTAGGGGCCTGGGGCAGGGTAGTAGCCCATGGGGGGGTGAGGGCCTGGGGGTGGGTAGTATCCTGCTGTGAATGAGAAACACAAACAAGTGAGCACCTTTGTACACGGCAGGAGAGCCCAGACCCCCACCCTGCTGCAACACCACCCTTTGAGTACAGACTTGGGGCCAGCCCTGCTACAGGCACTGTGCCCCCACCCCATCCCAAGGAACCTCACTGCAAGCTCCAAATGGCAGCCCCAACCCCCTCTCATGTCCCCCCACTCCCCAGGGCACCAGGAAACACGTGCTGCTGCTGCCAATCCCCACCCCCTGTCCCCCAACCCCTTGCAGGACTCACCTGGTGGCACGTAGGGCCCAGAGCCATCCGTGGGCATGTGGGGGGGTATGAACCCCGGCTGCGAGGGTGGCTCATATGGGGGGGGTCCGAACTCAGGAGGGGGGATAGGAACCCCCTGGGGCTGTCCCACCACTGGGGTGACACCCTCTGAAAGGAAACACAGTCGGCAGCCAAGGAGGCAGTAGAACTGAGGGGAAGATGGTGTCCTGGCTGTGTGCTCAGGGGGTCAACCCCAACAGGGAAGGGAGACAAGAGGTGGGGGGGCAACCCCTTAAGCTACATCCTCCTCTGGGCCACAAGAAACCCAAATTCACCCCACAGCAGGGAGCAGTGCCAGGCTTTGAGGTGGGAATGCTTCCTGCTCTCCCTGAGGACCCCTCCTGCTTCCCCCAAGGGTGACATGGGGACAGAGGGAGCCACACATTGCACCACCCTTCCCAGCGTGCTGTGAGGAGAGGCCACAGCCAGGCAATCCCAGGGATCCCACACTTGCTTGGGTCCTGTCTGTGTGGCAGTGTCACCCCCAGTACCTGGTGCAGAGGGGGGGCCGTGCTTCTCTTCTATCAGCGGTGCTGAGGGGCCCCCCGGGTAGGGTGGGGGTGGGTCGTTGGACATTGCTCCAGGCAGCCCTGCAGGGACAGAAGCCTTTGGGTGACAGCAGCCCTTGGTGCCACAGGCACATGGAGCTGGCTTGGTGCTTGGGGATGGAGGTGACAGGTAACGGAGGAGGCCAGGGCTGGTGCCACCCCTGCACCAGCCTCAGCTCCCCCCCCAGGCAGAACCAGGGGTATGGCCCCAAAGCTGGACAGGCTCTGACCAGGCAGCAACTCCAAGGTGTAAAATCTTCCTGCCAGCTCCATGGGGCTTCCCTGCAAAGCCAACCTGGTACACAGCAGCTCATCAGGGCAGCTCTGGACTGCGTGGTCACACTCCAGGGCAGTGCTGGGCTGGAATGTGCTGTGCCAAGACTTGGCTGCATCACTGGGGTACCAAAGGTGGGGAAGAGCTGCCCACAGCCCCCCACCTCCACCCTCAGTGACACAATGCTGCACCCCAAGGGACGGCAGGACCCCGCCCTGAGCCTGAAGTGCAAACTCGGGGATAGAGGGTGCAAACCCAGAGAGCATTTCTGAATAAATCTCTAAATAAATCCCGTGAGTTAAGGTAAGACCATATTTAACAGCTGGAGCTGTTATTTTACATGGGGTAGAATTTACCTGTCTTCTTCCCCCCAGCAACAGCTCAGAGGCCTTGACAGCTGAGAGAAGCAGCTCCTCTGAGCAGTGTTCTTCCACTGGGTCTGTTTAAAAGGAGACAGCAAGTGAATTACAGAGATGGAGAGGAGGCACAGCCGCAGCATTGTCCTGGCTGCCACACCAAACCCCTTCTCTCCCCCAGGCAGGAGCCTCCCCATGTGCCCCCTCAATGGCAGGCACAAGGCTCTGTGTCCTTAGCACGTGGCAAAGCCCCACTGACATGCTCTGAGATCCAAGGAAGTGCAACAACATCAAGAAACCTGATTTCCTCATTTCCAGTGGCTCAGTTATAGCTGGTAGGATGTGACTAAATTGGGAAATACAAGTGAGACGCTGCTCACTCAGTGCTTGGGACAGCTGCCATCAGGCATGGGACAGGGTGACATTGCTGTCAGAGCCCAGGGAGCAGTGCTGGGAGCTCCATCCTTCACCCCAATGGGCCAGGAGCAAATGTGACTCTGCTTGTCCTGTTTGCTGGCACCAGAGCCACGCGCTGGGCAGCCAGCCCAGAGCACGCCAACCTCCCCAGCATGGCACAGCCTGCACAGGCACCAGGCCAGGCAGCCAATGCTGCCCCAGCCCTGCATTGCAGGTGTGCCCACAGAGGTGCCCGTGGGGCTCAGCCACCTCCACCTGCTGGCTCAAGCAGAGCCAAAGACTTGGCAAGCAAGGCAGGAAGACCCATCCCTCCCTCACCTGCATGGCTTTGCTTTATTCTACTCCTTTTTTCATAGTTCACACTCCCTGCCACCCAGCAGCCTCCTGCTAGGTAGCAGGAAATTTAAACAGTCCCTGGAGGAGCACCATCACCTGTGGCTGCTCACAGAGGAGCACACTGATCCCCCCAGGAGCTGAGCAGATTCCTGACAGGCACAGGGTCTCCCCCAGGATGTCCAGATTTCCTGACTAGAATTTCTCCCCCAAGGTCTGGAGTTGCAGCCACACAGCTTCAAAGAGTAGCACCAGGGCAGCTGGGGGTCATCTTCCTCCTGCTTCTCACTTTGGTTTCTTCCTTAAGAGCCCAGGCAAGCAGAGTTGCCATGGCACAGAGCATTTCCAGGCACACTGCAGAGCCTGCCTTCTCCTTCAGTGACCTACAAAGCTCAAACTGGGCTGTGCTCCTTTTAGCTCAGTGGGGATGTGAAGAAAAGGAGGATTTATTCTTCTCAAAGTAGCCAACCCTGCACATCCAGGAGCCTCAGACCTTCCTGTGCCCATGCCTGCAGGGGTTCTGGATGAGCCCAGCCCAACCAGAGCATCCCAGAGTCCTTACTTGGGGCCACCAGCCTGCCAGGGAGCTTTCCTTCCCTCACAGGCCAACTGTGCCCACAGCTTTTCTAACATAATAGCTCTCCTCCCATTCCCGCTCAGATGCTGCTTTCCCATAATAATCTTTCAACACTCCCCAGCCTCATTCCCCCCATCAAAGCAGCTGGAAAGAAGAGGCAGGAGAGGAGGAGTCCTCCACCAGCCACTCCA